>CAUYRT010079864.1:0-25167 GCA_963574885.1 Lepilemur ruficaudatus | reverse complement strand
ATTGCTTGAGCCCAGGAGTGTGAGGTTGCTGTGAGCTAGGCTGATGCCATGGCACTCTAGCCTGGGCAACACAGTGAGACCCTGTCTCAAAAAAAAAAAAACAAAAAAAAACTCCTTGCTCCCTTTCCTAGTCCCAGGTTCCTGTCCTCCTCGACCTACACACACACACACACACACACACACACACACACACACACACACACAATCTCTCTGCCTGACTGGCCGAATTTCATTTGTTCATTACACAGAGAAATTGGCTATTCAGGCTGTGCCCAAAGGGCTTCTTTTCTTTACACTGAAGAACTGTCAAAGCTCTCTGAGGTGTTTTCCTAAAAACCAAAGACCTGTCTACCTGGGGAAGAATTAGCCTTCTCTCCTAGAAGGCAGAAGTATCTAGAGTCAGTTCTTGTTTCTCTAAAATTATGACACTGATTTTCGAATGTGGCATGTGGAAGCAGTTTTATTACTTTTTTTCATCATATGGTGGATAAAGAAGTACAAGAAGTTCTAAGTGGGAGTCTTTGTTTATTTGGCTATAAAAAGCAAAGAGAAGAAAATGAAAAAGGAATTACGGCCCAGCCTGAGGCACAGCATCAACTTAAATAGAACATATTTGACTTGTGCGGAGGAATAGTCCGTCTGCGCGGTGTTGAATAATCTGCCAGATGGCTGTCCAAACAAGTGAACTCAAGCAAAACAGGCCAGATTTATGGTCTCTTTGCAGTCAAAAATAACTCTCCTATTATTAAAAGTAACTAATTTCATGTTAAGGTGTTGCAGCTCACGTAACAACAACTTTGTATCGGGTGTGTGTTAGCAAATAGTCACAGTGCAGAAGTTGGTAAACATTTCCCTTGGGGAAGAGATTATGCATTTTGTCTAAGCAATGCTGAGGGTGTATATTTATAGTCTAGTTTTTTCAATTGAACATCACATTGAAAAAATTCTAGGACTTGAGCTTCTACTCTGAGACATTTATGGATGTCGTTTTCTCAGAAAACCATCTTCCTTCCATTGCTACCAGCTCAAAAAAAAAAAAAAAAAAAAAGGGTGAGGGGGGAGAGGCTGCTCTTTGTGCTGTTCTTTTTGTAACCCATTTTTAAATTTTTTGCAGCAAAGATCAGACTCCCTGACTGAAATGGCCTTGCAGTTTTATTCCGTTTATTCACTTAACAAAATTTTACGTTTTTTTTTTTTTTTTTTTTTATACAGCCTCTCACTCTATTATCAGGCTAGAGGGCCGTGGTGTCATCATAGCTCACTGCAACAGCAAACACTGGGCTCAAGTGTCCTCCTGCCTCAGCCTCTCGAGTAGCTGGGACTACAGGTGTGTGGCACCGCACCCAGCTAATTTTTCTATTTTTTGTAGAGATAGGGGTCTCGCTCTTGATTAGGCTGGTCTCGAACTCCTGACCTCAAGCATTCCTCCTGCCTCAGCCTCCCAGAGTGCTAGGATTACAGGCTTGAGCCACTGCACCCAGCCTTGATGTTCATTTTGATGTGTGTGTCATTCTAGGCCCTGTTGTCCTCTTTCTCCTCCTGCAAGTTTGTTTGGAATGCACTCTTCCTTCCTGCCTTTGGTAGGATAGGTGGATTATGTACAAGGAAAGAAACAGGCCCAATTTGCAACTGGACATTTTGATCAAGCACAAGCTAAGTGTCACCCACTCAGATGCATGGTTTGGGAGAAGATGTGAGAAAGGATGATGGTCAATATTGAATAGGGACAAACATTCCAGGTACCTAAGGCTTAGCTCATGTTTCCTGCCTGGATATCCTGCATCCTTCCCTTGTACCATCCATTCATTCACAAGCTGTTGCACACTAAGCGCCAGAGACTTTGAGCAAGATCAGAATAGTCCCTGCCTCACAGAGCTCATGGGCAGTGACAGAGGCAGACCTGACCTCCTCTGGCAGGGCACAGGGGACCAGAAAGACTTCACTGAGGAAGCGATGAGGATGAGTTAGCCAGATGAAGGGCTTTGGATGGAGGTGAGGGCAGGGAAAGGATGGTGGAAAGCAGGGGAGCTTCCTTTGCCCAGGGAAGAGTGAGGGCATGGTGTGAAATGGGCACCAGGGTGTGAGTGTGAGGGACTGTGGGGCCCGCAGGTGGAAGGTGGGGTCAGGTGTCATCAGACGTAGCTGAATTGGGCAGGGACCCACATGGGCCGGCCTTGGCAGGATTTGGGGCTTTATCCTAAAAGCAAAGGGCATTTGCTCAAGTACAAAAAGTAGGGGAGTTACGTGATCAGGTTTGTGTTTCTAAAAGCTCAGTGGCTTCTATGTGAAGAGTGTGTTGAGAGCGTGCGACAGTAACTGAGGGATACCCTTTGGGTGCCTTGGAGGAAGTACAGGCGACAGGGAATGGTGGCTTCCACTTGGGTAGGAGCAGTGGAAATGGGGAATTGAGTCTAGTTAAGAGATTTCAGGAAGTAAAATCCATGGGACTTGGTAATGACTTTGCTGCGAAGAGTGAAGGAGAAGGTGGTGTCAATGGTGACGTGGGCTGGGAGGAGCACATGGCACCGTACGGTAGAGTCTAGCTGGGGGAGGAAGCGGAGGGAGAACTCCAGAGAGGCAGAAAGTAGAGTCCAGGAGCAAGTCCCTGGTGTGGGCTCAACACAGGCACCACAGGGCTGGGAAGGGGGAGCAGTGCCTAATATGTTTAGGGGGATCTCTGTGCCCCACTTTTCAGAGTATGCTCAGGGAGAGGCCATCATGGCGCCAGAGAGGCCAGGTAAGGGAGGTAGCGTGGCATGTCAGTGTGAGAAAGAGACCAGAAGGGTCCTGGAGGAAGTGACTTGGGGTGCTGTCGGTAGATGTGGCGTGGACCGAGCAGACTGGAGGCCACAGAATGAGCATCGACTTCCAGAGTGGATGACGGGTGGTCGCAATGGGAGTCCAAAGACCAGATGGAATGAATTGCCCCTCAGTAGACTACAGCACATGACTTGTGGAGACTAGATATTATCCATCTCTTCAACTCCATGCCTGACCACGTGTAAATGGCCAAAGAAAAAGGAGAGGGGAAATTGGGTTGACTGAGTTGAATCAGGAACAAAAGAGCCTTGAGAAGATCCTAACCTGATCACGACTCAGTCACTGTTGGTCATGCGAATCTGGATGAATGGCTGGGTTAGTCACAAATGATGTGGTGACACCAGATAGCTATTGGGAAAAAAGGATACATCTTGTTTTATGTACCTTATGCCAAAATATTCTAGGTAGTAGAAAAAAACTAGTATAAATCAAAGCTGAAAGAAAATAGAAGGGAATATTTTCTGATACCTGAATGTGAGAGGCCTGTCTAATTGGTGAGTGAGATGTGAAATTTTAAAGGAAAACATTGACAGGTTTAATGATTAAAAGATTTAAAGATTTGCAAGCAAAAATGTTGCATACCTGAATTTAAAATGCACATACATGGGGGAAAGCAATTATAGCAAATAAGATATAAAGTTTAAATCCTAACAATAGAAGGAACTCCTATTGAAGGGGTAAGATTCCAAAAGATAAATATGCCAAGCATGTGAATTGATATAAGTAGAAATTGTAAATCACTGACATAGAAGAATGTTTAACATTATTAGCTTGTATTAAATATAAATTAAAGTAAGAATGGCATGCCTTTTAGTATCTATCAATCTAGGAAAAATTTAAAAAATATTTAATAATACTCATTGCAGGTGGGCATACAGAAGGGCACCCATTCACTTTGCTGCTTGGAGAGTAAACAGAGTCTAATTTGGACAGTAATTTGCAAACTGTAGTAAGAGTTTAAAAGAGTAGAAAATTGGAAACAACATACTTTTTCCAAATAGGAGGAGATTTAAGGAAATCCGTGTATGTCTACATGCTGTACTATGACACAGCCATTAAAGTGGAGGCATTTGAAAATATTTACTGATACGGGAAAATGCATATGCTGTAACGTTAAGTGAATGAAGCCAACACGCTGAATTATATACACAGTGTGATCACAGCTCTGCAAATAAATGTGCATGGAAGTAGTTTGAGAAAAATGCATCAATCTACCAGTGATTATTTTTGAGTGTTGTAATTATCAGTGATTTTCTTTTCTTTCTACTTTTCTGTACTTCTGTAGTACAGAATTCTAACTTGGAAAAACTAGAAAATAATCTCAATAAATAATAAATATGTACTTGGAGCTTACTGCAACTTATGGCTTCTGCTCTAATGGGTCAAAATGCTTTTCTTGGCTAATGTATCTGTTCCAAGTTACTTACATCTGCGGTCCCCAACCCCCTACCCCGCACCCATAGCCGCTCGTGTTGCTGGCATCTCCGCCCGAGCCCCGCCCCCCATCAGGTCAGCACAACATCAGACCCTCGTAGGAGTGAGAACCTCGCTGCAAACTGCGCGCCTGTGAGGGATCAGGTTGTGCGCTCCCCGTGAGAATCCAACGCCTGACGATCTGAGGCTGGAGTGGAGGTGGCGCCGCTGCCCCTGTCCGTGGAAAAATTGTCTTCCATGAAACTGGTCCCTTGTGTCAAAAAGTTTGGGGACTACTGATTTACATGACGATAATGTTCATGACTCAGACAATACTTTTATGGCCCTCAGTATGTGCCAGGAACCACACTAAAAACTTTGTACATATTAACTCATTTAGAACTCACAATTCTCATGAGACACGTCATATTTTAACCTACATTTTATGGAGCAGGAAATTGAGGCACAGAGAGGTTAAGTGACTTTGCATGATCACACAGCTAGTAAATGGTGAAGTGGAGCTGGGATTTGAATCCAGATGGTGTGCCTTCAGTTCTCCTACCTTCTGTGCTCTGTGTTTGAGACAACAGACACCTTTGTCTTCCAGGAAATAACTAAACAGTAAAACCTTATGAAATCAAACTGGCCTCAAACAATACTAAAATGTCAATGACATTCCTGGATCATGGATCTCATCTAGAACTAATAGAGTTAAATTAGATGAGTTAAACAAGACTTTTTCCTGGTAGTAATAGTATTATGATTGTATCTATTAGAAATAAATATGATTGTATTTATTGGCAAGAAAAATGGACTTTTGTATACTGTACGTCCTAGGATGCTAATTATTTCCTCTACAATCATTTCCTTCCCAACCTCACACCTTTTTTATTAGCAAACTTCCCTGTGACCCTTGCCCTGCCCTTCTGCCCCAGCCCAGGTGGTTGGAGCAGGGGAAGATATCTTGCCTGTGTTAGGCCAACCAGATTCTCTCCTGAGTTTGGAATGGCCGCTCCAAGACTCTAGTCCCCTCTCGACTGTGAGTGCTGGGAGGTAGTCTAGGTCAATGGTGCCCATTTTTCACCATGTGCTAGAGAAGCAAAAAAGGCGGCTATATAGAGTGAGAAGGAAAGTGACCCACAGAGAAGAGAAGAGTCCTGATCCTGTGGCCCACAGAGGCTGGGTGACAGGATGGGACTGCAGGGGTGCAGAGTGTGGTTCCCCTTTCCCCAGAGGCTTTCTCACTCCTGGTGCCTCCACAGGGCCTGGCAACATCGTCTGACCTGGGTCTCACAAAGATACTGTGTCCCTTCCATAAATCCCCCACGTGAGTTTGGATAATCTAGTTCCAGTGGATTATTACTTCACCAACCACACAAGACATGGGTGCAGCTGGTTCCCAGCACCTCTGGCCCTAGCCACAAGGTGAACAGTGAGCAACCTTTGCATTGAGCCATTCTGCAGCATCTGACTTGAAATGTTTTCCTCTGATGATTTGGGCATTACAGTGAAATCAGCTAAAGTAAGGAATGCACTGAAAACCAGGGCTTGCTGTGGAGGAGATATTAAAAGAGATGGTGAGAAACCTACTGCTAGCTAGCTGGCTGGCTGGTGGCTTTGGTCTGGGGGTGGGGTTTGCAGGTTACAGGGCTAGTTTGTAGGTTTAATTTGGAAGTGAGGACACTTGATTGTCTGCAGGTTACTCAGGGCTTACCATGCTTTGGGGAAGTGATTGACCATGAACAAACTCTTGAGAGACTCAAGGATCAGCCTGCAGGCCAGCGTCTTAATACCCAGGGAGATGTACATGTTGCTTGGAACATGCGCTCTCAGCTGCATGCAGGGGGCACCCCTTATAACGGGTGACATCTCTGCATGCCAGTCCCCGTGCAGTGCTCTGCAGCCTCACGCTGCACCCTGTCCCCTTAGCTCTTGATACTGTGGATGAGTTGGCCAGTGCTGGTTTTTCTGTTTTCCAGGCAATAATTGCATATAACAAAATTTTTCAAAAAAGCAATCAAGTATCAGAAGAAACAGTTAAACCTGTTGGACATGGCTGCTTCTAAGAGTGTGATGAAGGGGTGGGAAGGGCGGAGCAGCAGGGACCTGCTCTCACTGTAAGCTTTTTACTACCCTGATTTTTTTTATTTTACTATGTGCATATATTACTCAGATACAAACAAGCAGCACTATAACACCCATATCCCCCTCATAAAATAGTGTCCATTATATCTTAACGCCAGTGTAGATTCCCTCTCCTGTGTTATTGACACAAATCCTCGTGGTCTCATTCCATTTACTGTGTGTGCTTTTAATAGCACAGACCTCTGTTGAATTTATTTAATTTAGAAGCATTCATTTGTGTTCATTTATTTGTTGAATTCTTGCTGTGTGCAAGGCATTTCTACACAAAACAGTATATGTTGCTGTACCCTTTGTCCTGTATTCACTAATTATTAGGTAATCAATGTAGTCCCTTGAAGTTGGCAATTTTGAGAATGTACATATTCTGAAGAAGCTTTAAAAATGCTTAGTGCAAATAAACATCTATGCCTGTCTTTAAAATGCTTACCTCATTCCTCTTTGCTTTGTTCCGGCAATGGTAGGTTGAAAGCAGAGAGCATATCTAAAGCCTGAAAAACTACTGTCTGAACAATTTGTTCATTCATTTAAAAATTTATTGGTCACCTCTTGTATGCCTGGTAGTGCGCCACACTAGGTAGATACAGCAGGTAGGACATGATCTGTGCTTTCAGGAAACATAATTTCTTGGAGAATATTTTTTGAGAGGAAGATAGCTCTCACTTTTACATGGAAAGAATTCATTGCTTCCTCAGCTCTTTGCTGCAGCATCCCTTTAGAGAGTAAGCACTTAGTAAAAACTCGTTTTGCAAATATATGATTTCCACACAACTCTGCAGGACAACATCTACAGCCCAGATCCTGCCGCCCCACCTGGAGGGCTCTGCAGTGTCCCCCGGACCCCTGGGTAGAGGCACGTGCGCAATGTGAGCACTGTTTGAGGACTTGCTATGCCCGCCTCTCCTCACGGCACAGATGTGGGCACAATTGCCCGGAAACAGACCTTTGGGAGCCCTGAGGCTGATGGGCTTGTGGAGGGAGGCGAGGCTGGGATCCGACGTGGCACAAGGAGAACTTGTGGCTTGTTTGTGGCTGCCAATACAGCACCAGCCTTACCTGCAGTGGCTTTGGATGTGGGGGAAACCGGAGACAGAAGAGATGAGAATGAACGGCGGGAAAGAGGTGGAGGACTGGGTGGCGGTGGAAGGCAGGAATGGGTGGATGGCAGCCCACACCTAACTCGGAAGTAGAGGAAAGCTGATAGGCAGAAAACAGAGGTTAGCTCTGCCTTGGAGAACTCATTCATCCGTGTACTCATAGCCCCCCCAAACACACACTGAACACTGGGTGGGCTCAGGGGTAGGGGGTGCCCACATCCACCTGGGCTGTGTGGCCTTGGTAGGTCTATATCAACATTCCCTGGTCCTCGATTCCCAGTGTCAAGAGTGAGTGCAGGTACTGAGTTGAGCCAATGACAAAGCGATCACAAATGCAAAGCAATCCCACACAAACGGTTTATTACAGAAAAGAAGGAAACTACAAAGTAGAAGAAGGAAGCTACCCAAGTGAAAATACATTCCAGAGAGGAATGGGTCAGTCTCCGCAAGGGGAGAAAGATCCACGTTGAGGACTCCCAGGTGGTTTCCTTGTATTGGCCTGGGGGGGGCGGGGCTTACAGGAGGTGTGGAATATTAGCAAATGATTATCAGGTGTTTTGTGTTTTCTTGCAGTCTCTGCCCCTGATTGGTCCCCCTGCTCCATAACTAGGAATCCGCCCCCACCCCCACAGCCTTGGGCCAGTTACTTAACCTTCATGAAGGTGTCTCCTCCTGGATAAAATGGGGGTAACAGTTCCCACACAGAGAATTAAATGAGAGAATCACATGAAAGCATCTGGTACATTCCCCAGCTATAGGAGCTCAGCAAGCTTTGTCCTATCTCCTGCCCTACCACCTCTCAGGAAGGTCAGAGAGCTCAATGTCCTCTATGCTGAATACCAGGAAATCTTAGAGGTTCAGGGACTGGGAGCTGGGCTGGGCTGGGGATGTGTGAAAGAAAGCAGGGGTTGAGGCCGGGTGCAGTGGCTCAGATCTGTAATCCCAGCAATCTGGGAGGCCCAGGCAGGAGGATCACTTCAGGTCAGGAGTTTGAGACCAGCCTGAGCAAGAGTGAGACCCTGTCTTTACACAAATAGAAAAATTAGCCAGGCATGCTGGCACATGCCTGTACTCCCAGCTACTCAGGAGGCTGAGGCAAGAGGACCACTTAAGTCCAGGAGTTCGAGGTTGCTGTGAGCTATGATGATGCTATGGCACTATAGCCAGGGTGACAGAGTGAGACTCTGTTACAGAGCAAAAAAAACAAAACAGTGGGTATCTGACTGCAAGGCCCTCTAGTTCTTCAGCAGGTTGGACTATAAAACTCAGTCACATGGCTTATTCTATTAATTGATGCAAATAATCATGGCCAGGAGTCACCTAGAAAACTTTCAGATGTTGTGTGCATGCTATTTAATAAGGCAGGATATTTTCATTTTAGAAAGAATCTTAAGAAATTGAAACGAGAACATTCTGGTATTTGAAGGCACTCATCCTAGAAATCTGAGGGATCTGGACGGTTGTGTATTTTGGCTTCCATTTGTGGAACACTTCTGTGCACCATGACATATATCATTTCAGGTAATCCTCACAATAGCCCTAGAATGTAGGAACTTTCCTGAAAGTGGAGAGCCATGAATCACAGTCCTCCCCATCTCCAGCTGAGGCTGATTGCATTAGGAGTGAAGAGCTTGTCCAAGCCAGGCTAATCAATTTTCCTCTTTATTATCATTCCCATTATGAGGATGAGACTCATAAAGGTTAAACCACTCATCCAGTTCTCCATTTAGTAAGAAGCAAACTCAGCTTTGTGCCCAAGTCTGATTCCAAAGCCTGCTACTTTGCTGAACTCATAGGGGTATCTGGCTTTTGTAGGTGAATGTATCAAGTTCTAGTGGCTGCAGACTGGCCTGGGGCAGTGGCTGCAGGCTGGCTTAGCACCAGAAAGGATCTTGTTTTTCCTCTGTATGCCACAGTGTGTTTACTCGCTTAGGACAACAGGATCAGCAGCATAGGGTGCACAGCTGACGTATCTGGGCAGTCACCACCAAGCAAATGGGGTTAAGTCATCATTAGCAGGGCGCATCACTAGAAGAGATATATATGCCTTCTGCATATCTCTAAGTATGGCCTTGATGGTGAACAGTTGATATGGGGAAGATGTTTCCTTGGTTTTCAATTACATTTTACAACTCTAGGTAAAGCCCCAAACCCTCTAACCCCAGTGAGCATTTCTTGATATAAATTAGTTATTCTTCACTTAAATAAATGGCTCCCAAATAGAAGCAGATACACAAAAACTTTTATTAAGTGGAAGTTAGACTTACTTCATGGTAATCAACCAGTTACAAGTGCATTTAAATTCATGTGTGTGGACACCGTAGACGTCAGAATGGTCTGTCTTACTGAAAGTCCAGTGTTCTGGCTCGGTTCGTGCCAGTGCAACCCAAGGTAGAACCATACACAGAGTAAGTACAGGTCAACGATGATGTCAGACTAGATTGGCAACACCATAGTCATTGTCACAGCTAAGCATTACAGAACATAAACGTCCAAAGACCAGAAGACTATTACTAAATTGGTTCCTACTACAAGCCTTTTCTTCTACTTAAATGCTTCCAGAGGACCAGTGTAGCAAATCCTCCACTCGTTGGGGGACAGAGCCGCTTCTGTGTTTCACACTTAAACGAGCCACAGAAACTGTAAACATTTGGTGGTCGTCCTGACGCCTATTTCAGGTAGATGCCAGCTGTCCCCTCGGGAAAGTGCAGTTTAACTGGTGTGAACATTTTATAGTGTACATCTTCAATCCACAATTTTTCTTCTGTTTCAATTAGCACCAGTTTATTTTAAAATATTTTTCCTGGTGTTAAATATTTAGGAAACATTTTTTTTTTTTAAAAACTAACACACAAAGTCCAAAACAATGGAAAGCAAAAAACATTCAAAAGATTGTTTTAGAGAACAGCATTTAGAAAAACAACATCATTTAAACATTCAACAAATCTATGTACAATGTGCCAAAAGTTGGCAAGGAGCATGGCTGAGGAACAGTCATGGAAAAGGTTTATCAACCTGAACCTCCACAGGCTGTATTTACAGTCAGATAGGTATTCAGAAATGTAGTATCAGAACATCTGGATTTGGCTAAAAATCATATAAAAAGACATACTGCCCTCCCACAACAACTTCTTATTAGGTAGCAAACAATCCAGTATAACCTTAAGTACCAGGTTTAGAAGTGTTTTTTCATATTTTACATACAGTTGATAAATTTTCTCAATGGACATAGAAGAGAACCGGGATGGCAGAGAAATGGAGTTCTTTATTTCCACGTTGTCAGATGAAAGAATATTTTTTCATGTTGAGTAACACAGTAAAGCAATGATTAAAGAGCAAAGACAAATCATTAGGAGAAAAGGTTTCATGAATATACGAAATCAACAAGAGGGCTGAAGAAATTTGTGTATTTTCTATATAGACTTCCCAAACTATAAGTAATCATCTCTATGTAATTTTGAAAAAAGATCGGTGATTTGCTTTTCTGGACAGTATGCTCATATTTTGTTTTTTGAAGCTATATAACCCAAACTCTTTGAAGAATATTTTTTTTCTTGGATTGAGAATTAAACAGAACAGACAAAACCTATGCTAACTTATCCAATGCGATCCTCGCTCATTGTATGCACTTTTGTTTGCTTGTTAATCCAACATCACTAGAACATCCACCTATAAAGAACTGGGCACATTTTGTAACAGCCAACATTTCCCATTTATGCTTAAGAAGTTAAATATATACTATTCACCTTAATGGTGGAACGTTTTTAGAGCCTGAAGTTTCAAAGTTTCAATACACCATCTTTAAAAAACATCAACTAGGAGAACAGAGATGGGTGTCCCACATCCCCATAAGCATATGTGTTCAAGTTTATTTTGGATGATTTGCAGTTGTGATATGTAGCTATGAAAAAAATTTACTTGGATTAGTTACAAAATACATGTTACTCTTTGAAAATGCATAGTTTGTAATTTTATACATTCATTCACTAATACTAAAGACTTCTGTAAGCAAGTACTTACCTCCGAATGGTGGTAAGATTGTATTTCAAAAGATCTCTAAACACTGGATAGCATTGCCATCTAGCTTCTGAATGAGTGCCCAGTGACATGTGCACGCCTGTCATTTTCACATCACAAAGGAAGGACTGCTGCCTTCCCGCTGGTCTATCTCCCTTTCCTCTGTGTTTAGCAGGCACTAAGCAATGTTTCTACTGATTGTATTTCCACTAACTACCCCATTTTTAAATACTTAATAATTTCACTTTAACATTTTGGATTTGGTGTAGAAAACAATTTGAAAGATGGCTTAGTGTTGAAAAGCAGAGTTTTCTTAAACCTTATCATGGGCTAAGGGCAACCGAGGTTTTGTGATTACTGTTGTTCTCTCTCTCCAGTCTTCTCATTTGGAAAAAAAAAAAAAATGACTGTTGGCCACTCAGCAGTTGCATTTGATGATAGTCATGAACCCTTTGGGACCTAGCGATTTTTTTTCTTATCCTGAGTTCTTCTAAGTATATAGGATTTTGATACACAAAACACTTTGGACACTATTCTAATGCCTGGTTATTCCAGAGAGTGTATGTTTAAATGGCTGACCATTATCCAACCATTAATTACAAAAATAAGAATTTTAGGGTATATTGTAGGAAAATATTGATTAATGGCATTTTTTTTTACATACATGAGCCACATTCCTGGGTTAATTTACACCCAGGGCATTTTCGGTTATTGAAGTCATGGGACTAGTAAATTTGGGGGATTTTTGAATTCTTCCCTAAAAATCTAAGTCTATTCTAAAGCTTTCTACCAGTGAGTGATCAAGGAGGTTCCCCAAATGGCTGGGACACGTGGAAAGGAGAGGCTTTGCTGTCATCACAGGGGTTGGTCAAATCACAGCCATTGATTTCCAATACGCAGAGTATGGAAGAAAAGGTTTAAAAAGTACAAGGGTTTGTCATCTGCAAAGTTATGCATTGCTCCTCCACCCTTCTGTGGGGTGGGTGGGGTAGTTTATCATTAAGCTCCGCTGGTGTTAAGATCCAAGGACTGTGGATTCCTGAGGGGGGATTCAAACTCCGGCAGCCGCTGGCCCTAAGGACTTTTGGCTCTGTCCTCTCGGCTCCACCCATTTGTGCCCAGAACGTGCTAAGGGGCTCCACTGGAGTGAGAGACAAGTGCTTAACGTGAGCGGCTTGGAGTCATTTTCTTTCTCCATAAGTGTAAAATTAAAACACTTATGCCCTGCAGGAGCTACTTCCTTTCCACATACTAAAGGCCGATTCTGTTTTCATGTTCTGTAATTGCGGGCAGAGGTCAGAGCCTGGAGTAATTCAAGGTGGAGCCCTCTCGCCCTGCCCTCCCGGCCCCTCGAACGTGTGCTGGCTCGACCTGCTGGTTCTGATCGTTCTGAGCCTCGCATGTGGGGGACTGGTGGGTAGGTGACTTGAATGCGGCTTTGAGGCACAGTGGAAGGGTTGGGTCTCTGCCTTGCTGCTCTTTATCGTGAGTCTGAACAAATCTCCTGTGCTGAGTGTGGCCGGTTGTCCAGTGACCGAGCCGCTCTCCTCCTGATGGCCTCAAACTGCTCAGACACATGGAAATTCCTCCCCCGCCACCAAGGAAGGTGGTAGCCACATTGAGCCTAATGTACCAACCGCAGTAACATTTATCTATCCCCTTAGACCTTAATTTGAGAGAGAGAAATCAGCACAGAAGCAAGAAGGTCCCGTCACGGCTTTGGAAGCAAACACACACTATAGCCTGGCCTCTGGCTTGGGGACATAAGGACAAGGAGGGGACAGTAACGTTCCTCTAGCAAATTCTTAGGGGCATGTGGACAAGACAAGACTAGCGACCAGAATCAGAACTGTTCTTGTCTGTCTCTCTCGTAGCTCAATTTTTTTCTCCAGCGTGCTGGTTTTCCTCTTTAGTTAGGGATGTAGAGAGAAATCAGAAGAAAACAGACGAGTACTACTGCTTTTTTTTTTTTTCCTTTAAAGAGCATTTCCTTCTTTAATGACAGCTCTCTTACCTTTTTCAGGAGTTGCCGCTTTCTAATCTAATTTTCTGAATTAAAAATATAGGGAATTGGCCCTTATAAGAGAATCGCATAGTTAATTTGACTTGAGAATTAATCTTTAATATTTCCATAATATAAAGGGGATCTTCTCTTTAGAAGTTGGTAGTTAATAATTATATGGACGGTGCCCAACACGAAAGAACATTTTTAAAAAACAAGGACTAAAATTTAACTACCCTCTCCACCTTTTTTTCAAAATCCATAGTTATCTGCTTTTGGAACCATAGTTTTCTTCTTGTCCCCTAAAGGTTGGGTCTTTTTAAGTCTTGCCACTGTCACGGGATGGCGCTAACCATTGCAAAATGGGCTGCTTTTCCCTCAGAGGAAAGTGCTGAACCTTTTCCTCCTGCAGCACTGTATTACTTCAGAAACATGATAAAAGTATCATTAATCAAGATGAATGCTAATGAAGTAGGTGTCAGGCCAAATTGGTTTTCTCAGACTCCTTCTAGCTCCATGGCTAAGCGCCATGTGAGTGGCTTGACTCTAAACTCGAGACGGTAAACTAATGGGTGAAGGGTAAGATGAAATCCACTCATATATTGGGCTGCCTTTTAATCATTCACATTACATTGCCTATCTTAGGTAAACTGCATTCATATTTAAACATGACTTAACCATATTACCAGGCATTTCCAACTTCTGAGTTTACATTTTGATTCGATCATTACAGATTTATAAATTTGAGCTGGTTTAAAATTTTCTGGCATCAATTTAAGTTTCTATAGGTGGCAAATGTTGTATACTAACGGCAAAATAGTTTTCCCAAGGAGTCAAAACTTTTACTCAGGACATTGCATTAGCTAGGAAAATCTGATAATTAACCACTTAGTTGGTCAGAATTTAGGGATTGGGGATTAGCTGCAGTAAAGGGATACATTTAGGTTTGTACTTGGCCACGTGAACGAGTGAATGTGTAGGCTCTTCTATGCTGAAAGTCCTGGGCTGAAAGGATGGTTTGAAAACATGGTGGGTCCCTGGGTCTTCTTAGGTCTCGAGTCATTCTGGGAGACTAAGATCTGAGCCAGCCCTCCATCGAGCCCTTTTCCTCCTCCTCACAAGCAAAATTGAGGCTGACTCTCAGGTTCGAGATTACTCTGGGTTGGCTCTGGAGTTGGGTAATGGTGATTCTAAACATCCCTATTCTACACTGGATTCTTATGAAGATCAAATGAAATAACATGTCCAAAAGAGACATACCTGATTATATCTGTGAAAGGGTTAGTGATTATCCCGATGCCATCAGGATGTTAAGATAGAGTTTAAAATGAGTTAGTCCATCCAAACCAGGGAAGCAACTTCTAATTTTTTTCCTGACACGTTTATTCCCATTTCGCTTTTGCCCTCAGACAAAGATGTTAGGTTTTGTATGGGGAAAAACACCCTTTGGACGTTAGTGGACACTCCAAAATACCTAAGTGCCTACCAGTTCTGAAGCAAGGACTTTGCCATATCAGAGGTGAAACAACGGTAATTTTACCCTGGAACGAAGACTCGTGAGGGGAGAAGGAGAGGGGAGGGTGTGGAGAGGTTGGCAAAGGGCTTTGGCACAAGGAGGTGTGTGCTATCTTACAACATCAGGGGCTCCTGGCTGCCTTCTCTGAAGGCACAAGGCTGCTCTTTGCCAGCCTCTCATCACAGTGGTCACGGCAGTGAAAACAGTATGAAAATTAGGATTACAGTTATTCAATGCTTCGGGGCACGGCCTGGGCACGCCAGGAGGAGGCAGAGTGCAAGAGCTGGATAACTCACTATATTTTGATCCGAGGCAAGGCTAAAGACATTACATTTCTATATCCAAGTCTTCCAGGAGAATGATTTCTAGGGAGAAATGACCTCTTTCCTGTCTTTTATTTTAGTTGTTTAGATAGTGACAACATGTGAGTTTGTGGGGCTGATGGATGAACTTGGCCTTATAGTCATGGAATGTGAAATCTGTTTTCTCCAACAGGTGAAACTGGTGGCCACAGGCTGCACTCACCCACACGCAGGTTCTCTTTGGTCTGTACAGTGTTGGCCAAAAACTCGAGTTAGTTGTCAACACTTCAAGTGTCAGGTAATATATTTCCAAGTCAGAAGATCTGGCAGCCCCGGGCCTGATTTCTTCCTGGTTCTGATTGTCTAGAGCTGAGTATTCCTTCAAAGGGGGCAGGTGTTCTCCGTTTCAACAGGATCTCACATTCCTAGTGTCCCTTTTTGTCTGATCTACATGGATCATCACAGAACTTGCTTTGCCCTTCTAAGGCATCTAAATTGGCAAACTCTGCTTTACACTATTAGGAAGCTTCTATTGAAAGATGAAAGGAGACTCATTTGATTCACAACTATACAGCAATAAACATTTCTTGGGGACTTCAATACTAAAATGGAAATATTCCAAGGGAATGAAGATAGAGATTTGCAGGTTGACTCATCTCAAAGACCGGGAGCCAAGGCTGTACACGGTTTTCCCTAACTCTGTGCATTTCTGGTCCTCATGTGTGCAGATTCCAAAGCCTATTTGAAACCAAGGTTGGAGTGACCTTCTGACCAGCTCAGAGTAGTTGCCCAGTAGGTGTATGGCCATTCTGTCTCAGCTTTTCTTTTGATGTTATCTGTGTACTTGGCTAATTAGGCTAGCTTTGGATTACTAAAATCTTAAAACAATGCTTTCTTGTTTTAATAGTGAGTGGGCTTGAATAAAACTGTATACCATTATGAAATGGTTTTGGCAAAGTTCAGAATTGTGCAGTTATAATAGACTCTCCCCAGCTCCCCTCCTTGCTTCCTGACTCTTGGGAACGTAATCACTTTCAGATCACAACCTCGCATGCCTGTCAGTTTTCACAGTGAAAAATCAAGCACTTGTTCTGATAAGGAAATTAAAGTTATTTAGTTAGTGCAGAGGACAAAATTAATTTAAGTGCTACCGTTCACCGAAGAATTCTATCTTTGGACCCACATACTGTGATTTTAGAAATTTCTACCAAATGATAGTTGCTAGTTAAATGTAGGTTTGTGGTTCCGGTAGGTCAAATGGTAAACTTGTCTTTTTGACATGGAATTTATCATTTCACTCTAAAGAATTTATGAGAATATTTCTCCCATGGCCTATAAGCATATCTGTTAACATTTTTTAGATTTAAAATATATAGGCTGATTCTTCAAGTGTCTTTCCCGTAATTCTTTGAAAACTAAATAATGGTAATTAATGGTAAATTAATACGCTGGTAATGATAAAAGGAGTAGCTGTTGCTATCTTGATTCTCTTGTAATAACCATTCCGTCTGATCTGTATTTCTACCCTTGCTTGCAGAGGGTTAATTGAAAAGATATGCATCAAAACACTTGCTTAAAAGAGGCATAGCCCTTTGTTTGGTGAGCAGGAATTGCTTATAATATTAACACTTCCTGTCTGGTAAAATACTATATTTTAAAAAATAAGCTACAATGTATAAAACCAAGGTCATTTCCCACAAAATGTTCATGTTCTTTGTGATTACAAAACACGGCATCTTGTAAAATATTTCCAGTTGTGTTAACTTGAAGTTGAGTATACTAATGCTTATTATAAAAGCGTCATGTCTCTTAGAATTGTAGAAGCCTAAGCAGTGTATTTGGAAAATTATTATTATTGTCTTTAAGATTACATTTTGCCACAACTTATCACCATTGTGATTCTCAGACCCACAACAGAAGTTATAAAACATGAGATTGTCTTCAAAAAAAGGAACTATTTACAAAACAGGACCAGCAGTAAAATTCCCATTTTGATTGCTAGTCCTATGATGGATACACCTTTTAAAGCATATATATCATTGGATATGGGCTTTTTCAAAGTTAAGTCATACTAAGCAAACCAGTTGGTCTTAAATATAATACATTTTATACTTTCTTGTTCTATTGGTGTGCATTCCTCAGTGATACAATTGGTACCTAAAAGTGCTAATCTCATTTCACTTACTGATTTCAGGTTTGGTAGTTACAACTCAAAAAAGACACAATGAACCAGTTTCGATGCAGAGGCATCCCCACAGGTTTGAGGAGCGGGAGAGTCTGTGTGCTGCTTGCAGGGTTACTTTCTTAGAGAAACGAAATTTCCAGTTGACCTGCGTGCCCAGTGCATTCTCCAAAATGATCCACATTCTCATGCATATTCATGAATCCTGCTCTTTTTCCACTCATCTGCATGCACAAATTCTTCCCCGAGTTCACACAGGTCAATGCTACAGACGATGTGGTCGATAGAAATTCTACGGGGTCTCATGAGAAAAAGCAGCACCTTCTCCACAAAAGTCCACGGAAGTTTATTCCTTAACATGCTATTAAAGCGAAATGCACATCTTTAACGGCTTTCTTTCACCTACAGAATTCTGCTTGCAGCTAATAAACAGTCACCCGATTGGGTAATGATAGAAAGGAACAGCAAGGCTCTGTATTCACAATTACATTCAGAAAAGGCCTTAGCAGAGTCTATGAATACCCGCCAGGCGTTGCGCCTGTGGTTCCAATGTCAGTCTTAGACTACAGGTCAGCTACCGAGAAAACAGCTCCTGTCCGTGGGCCATTCCCCTCCGCCTCGCAAAGTTGGGACTGTCCAGTTCGCTGAAATTTGTCTTGAAATGATAACACGTTCACTTGAAAAAACTTGTTCTGACTAGAAACGACTTTAGAGATAGTAAAATTCTTCCTGGTCTTAGGATTCTCCAGACCTATGTTTCACATGCCCTTTATTTTTCCCTGAGGAAATGAATATAATTTACAGTATTTTGCTACTATTCTCAAGGTATTCTCTCCTCTATGTACAGTTCTTGCCACCTTTCTCTGAACCTTCTCTAGTGAATGCTGCACTTACATTTTCCAATGGAGTCTGATGAAGTGGGGACAGGAATTCAGCAGCTCTGGCTAATTCGTAACCCAGGGCTACTTTCAGAAGTGTGGCTTAGTGTGACGTCAGAGACAGCAGATTTAAGTTTCGAGTGATCTTGAAATTTAATGGAGGACATTTCAGTTCTGGAAATCTTTTGTGACTGTTTTGGAAAGCCCAAGAACTGCAACATGGGTCATTCTCTACTGAAAACTGTCATCTGCAATGTGGTTGTGGCCAGACAAGGAATTGTCTAATAAAGGGCCCCTCGTTGGTACATGGAGCTGCCGACAGGCACTTTGCAGCTGAGTGTGCACCTTCCTGGTCAGAAACCCACTGCTCTCTTCCTGGCACTGGCTTCTGCCAGCCAAGGGAGGAAACCTTCCTCCAAATGAGGTGGAGAGAAGTCCACGTCCGCTAGCGGTCGCCTGCGAGAGACAGGCACGGCAGCCCTGCACCCTGGGCCTGGAGCTACTTCCCTGAAGGTGCCCTCTCCTCGCTTCGTGCAGCTGCTTCCAGAGGGAGAACGTGGCAGTTCCCGGGCAGGTGCTCAGGGACAGTTACTGCTGGCTGATTAGCACCAAGAAGATGAGCAGGACCGGGTGTCCACAGCCCTCTTGTATCTCCTCCCTGACCCCTTTGCTACCCAGGTGTTTTCTCCGAGTTGTCACACTGCCTCCCACAAATTGAGCATGTCACCTGGGAAGGACTAAGTCTTAAAACTACTGCCTGATGATCACTCTGCATTGCAGGTATCTGGAGAATGCCCTGTCAGTCGCCGTGAAATGCTTTTCTTGGAGAGAAACGAGAAACCTTTTTTTGAAGGAAGGGGTGTCAAGGGAGCAAACAATCCAAAGGCTACAACGTGCCTTATTTAGAAATATCTGGGGACCGGAATCCATTATATCACCACTCCCTTTGCACAGACAGGCCTCTGGGCTCCCCAGATGGACAGGGCTCCAGCCAGCTTGCCCTCTTCCCACCCCTCCCCCTCCCCCTGCCAAGTGAACACACACACAAAACAACTTGGTTCCACAGGGATGGCATAAAAGGAAAGTCTGGCTTAATTTGGCACTTCATTTAGTTCCAAGATATAACAAAATAACTCCACATCAACAAAAAATTTAACTTTTACAATCAGCAGCTGTAGATTGAAATTCATAGCTTTGTGGGTGGCTTGTATGAAGTATAATCCCTTTTCTTCAAGGCCAACCAGGTGTCGCTTGGTGGTCTCCTGGTTATTACATGCCTTGGTATAGGAAATGTATGTCTCTGTGTCCAGGAAGGTACTGAGGGTCTGACTGTACCCAAAGCCAGAGAAGAAAAGTACACAGAGCTCTGGGCTAGTCAGCAGAAAGGAGCCCCCACTCGGGCAGGAGATTCAGGAAAGTTTGTGTGAAGAAGGCTTTAGAAAGGAGAAGAAATCCCAGGGAAGCTGCAATCAACTCTATGGTTCGGCTTACACCCATGCACTGGCTAACAACCAGGTAAGGAGCGAGTTGGCCTCAGGTAAGCCAGAGCTCAAACTACTCATGGGCTGTGTGTCTTTGGGGCTGAGAGCCATAGGGCCTTGCTCCAGGACGACTCCACAGTAAAGATCTTTCCCCTTCTTGGGTTCCAAAGTTCTGGGAGGGGTGGATTTAACCCCTCATCACTTGAATCTTTTTTGATTAGTGACTTAATCCAAGGATCAAAAGTCAGAGCCTTGATCAATCTGGATTTTGCCAAAGAGAAAAACCCCTGGTCCAGGGTTGTCCCTTGACTCTCATTTACACAGTGAACTTGCTCAAACAGTTGACCAGCCTTGGCCTCCCCATGCCCACTGGGCAATCTGCCCATCATACAGGGCCTCTTGGACCGACCAGCCCAGAGCATCATATCATCTGCAGTGATGCTGCAGGTGAAGTGACAGGACACCAGGAGGAAGGAGGACATGCTAGGGCAGAGGAAGCAAACATAGCTCTGCATTTTAAAAAATGCCCTATCCTGGCTGACCTTGTAAAAGTACTAAACATACAATATAGCTGGCGCTATGCCTAGCATTGATTGGTAATCAAGATGTGAAATTAGATCTGTTCTCTTGAAATAGAAATAAGTGTTTTTAAAGAAAAAAGGAAAAAAAAACCCAGAATATCCTCCAAGGAATAATTTTTTAAAAAGTTACATGACAGCTTAAAAAATAAATTGCCAAAATATATGAATGCACAGATTGTGGACTGTAGAACCTCCTGATAATTTCCCTTGCTTATATATAAAAAAAAGGATATCTGTTATTACTAGATGACTTCTTTCTACTCTCTTTTTTTAAAAAAGTATATGTACAAGCTCAAAACATATATTAAACTTCCCTCTGTGCAATTTCACTGAACATTCCTATGGCTGATCCCACGTCCCTTGTCCCTACACGGTACCTCCTCTAAGGTGCTCTTGCTTCTTTGCATAGGTATAGGAGAAAGAACTTGTTAGCAGGGAAATCGAGAGTAGGAGAGATAGGAAATGAGCTTATTTACAGGGCTTGACAACTACTCCCCTCTCCCTACATCATTACCACCAAAGCCAACAACAGCAAGCAAATACACCAAGTTAGAAAGCCCAGTCAATGGAACACAGTGCTGGCCCTGCCCCTGCTAAACTGAGAGATTCCTATACCAACATGCATTTTCCTTTTGGTGTTCTGTACGTTCCCTTTTGAGTAAATTCTTACTGAATAGCTCCAGTATTTTTATAAGAAAAATAAAGGTTTGGACCTCCCATTTACCCATATAATGTTTATATTGTTCGTTAATCCATCTCCCAGACATGCTAAAGCATAAAACCTATAAAAGTGCACTCAGAATGGAAGTGGTTTGTGGACCCAATGTGACTTTCTGAACAGTTGGGAACATGTCAGCTATGTTCTTTGTCTAGAGCAAACCTGCTGGGAGAGTTTGGAGTTCTCTACCCTTTCTGAAATCAGTCAGTGGTGGAGTTTGGAGGGAAGGACCAATGACCCATTAACCTGGCTACAGTCTTGACAGACACGCGGTAACAAATAGATCCGAGCTGCCATTTGTATCACATCCCTGAAAGAAGCATCAAGGCTTACCCAGATGGCTACGGGGGCCAGTTCTTGACTGAGTTGTGGCAGGTAGAGAATTAGCTGTGCTGCCTCTTGGGGAAGAGCTTCTTATAAATCCAAGGAAGACTCCCAGATGTTTCCCAACAGTGACAGCTGGATTTCCTGAACTTAGCTTGGGGCTGATGTCTGCTGGTGATTTCCACGGCCAATTGCTTTTCGAGTTTGTGCCATCTGGGGCCCACCAAGCTAACAGCTCTACCATGGTTCAGTTTGGAGCCATTCTTAAAAACAAAACAAACAGACAAAAAGACATAGAAAAAGATACCCAGAGTGCTGCACTTTCTTGCAACACATCATGATGCGTACTGCTCCAAGAAGTCAAATGGAAAACAGGGAAAAGATTATTCACAACAAAAGCAGGTATTGTTCTTTGTACAACTGCTACTGAATAATGTGTAGCTTATTTTTTTGTGTTTGTCAAAAAATCTCAGCAATGGCATAATTCAGAAAGCTTATCAAAATATGCCTTTCTAGGTAAAACGGGCTTTGTTGGTTCAATTGTTTCAAAAGTCCACAGTTTCAAGACCTAGACATACAGCCAAAAAGTTGACTTTTCTTTTGAAGGAAAAAAAATAGTTATAGCTGCTCTGGGCTGGGTTCTCAGGAAGAGCAGCAAGGGTGGTGACTTTTGTTGTTGTTGTTACTCCACCAAGGTTTCTGGAAGTGCTTTTCCTGGGCTTCAAGTGTGTTTTATTCGGGTGGAAAAGCTCTTTCCAACACCTCCACCGGAAGGCCAGGGCAGGAGTGCTCAGGCCTGGGCATCGCTCAGTCGATGAACCTCTGGCAAGCCTTCTTCCAGCGGCAGGAGGTGCACCACATGTCTCGATTCTCCATCCCGTACACCTTCCGGCATTTTTTGCCCTCTCCCCGGGGTTTCCTGTAAGACAGACAAGGAAGATTATTAGTTCACTTGGAAGAATTTGAAGGACATTCTATGGAGAGCTCGAAATCTCGAGAGGGAAAGAGAGAGAAGGGAAATATAGGAGTTCTCTCTAGGTTCAGACTTTAATATATGCTGGATGTATTCATGGCCTGTATTCATGGCATGTATTCATGTATTCATCACTTAGCTGTTACAATTTGCTATTACAACCCTTAAGCTTCTATTTGTCCATTTGTGGACATGTCCATCTGGCCATCTTCATAAAAGTGCATAAGTGAACATAAGAAATGCCAACAGAGAACAGCATCGCTCTTTCAAGTTTTTAAATATGTACTTCCAAGAGCTTCCTTCTCCAATTTCTAGTACAGTAGTCCCCATCTACCCACAAGGGACACGTTCCAAGACCTCCAGTGGACGCTTGAAACCTCGGATAGTCCTGAACCCTGTATGTAAACGTACACACACGAATTTTTTTCCTTCTTTATAATTTCATTGGGAGAAGATTCATTCTTCCCGTAGATCTTAGCAACTTCAGCATACAATTATATTTTCTTTCCTAATATGTTCACTCGAAAACTTTCACCTTTTCATCTAAAGGAAGCACTTTAACAACTCCTCTTTGGCATGTCTGCATTGCCAACATCACTGCTCTTGCTCTTTAAGGCCATTAAGTGAAGTAAGAGTGACATAAACACAAGCACCCCGACACTGAAGCAGTTGATCTGATAACCCAGCCGGCTCCTAAGTAAGTGACTAACAGGCGGGAAGCACAGACAGTGGGGACAGCCTGGACAAAGGGAGGGTTCATGCCCTGGGCAGGACAGTGCCTGAGATCTCGTCATGCTACTCAGAATGGCGTGCAATTCAAAACTACAAATTGTTTATTTCTGGAATTTTCCTTTAATATTTTTGAACTGTGGTTGACTGTGGGTGACTGAAACTACAGAAAGAGAAACCACAGATAAAGGGGACTACTGTGTTCTCCTAGGGAGACCCTGCTTGATCTGTATTAAAAACTGTATCTTGTAGCTCCTTTAATACAGAGGCTAATACAACATGACTCTAACTAGACCCAATAATCACTATTACCTATTCTGCAAGAAAACTTACTGAAAACCATTACCAAACCCCCCCCCACCAAAAAAAACCCCCAACAAATCTTCATTAATAGTTAATGAATGGAAAAACCATGGGGAAAAAAGAAAGGGAGTTTCCTAGATTGTGGATACATTTTATGACAACCATCTCTTGGTTTCTCTTTGTTGTTCTTCTGTTTTTACAATTAATTCCCTTGAGATGAGGTGTGTGGAGTTTTGAGCAGTTGTACCTTAGGCTGACGGTGCCCCTGGGTGGGGAGGACAGGATTGTGTGGCCGTGCTGTCTCTGCTCTCCTGTGCCCACTGGATGATGATGTGTTGGTGACACCTGGTAAATAACACATGGAAAACAAAGTTGACGGGCAGGTTCTCCACCCCATGCATTTATTTAGCCTTTGCCATGTGGGCAGTGGTCCTTGGCCATTAGAAGTAGAGATGAAATGCTTTCTTCACAGAGATCACATGTAGCATGAATGGGGAGTGTTCATGGCAGAATTTAAATGCATTTCCAAACAGAAAAGATCCATCACCAACCAATATTTTAAAAATCTTTGTTACTTCATATCTATGCATTCCAAGTTGCCCATCACACCGTATTTTCACTTGAATAATATTTTAAACCTTAAAGCATTTTTAAAATTTCATTTAATCGTCATGAACTCTGTCAAGTAGGGTAAGTCTCCCGATTCCCTTTTTAGAAGATGTAAACTACCTAGAGAGGTGAAGAGATTTATCTAAGATTACGGGCTAATCAGTGACAGCGACACAACATGGGCCTACGCCTTCTGTTTGCTCTATTAGATCAAACTACTAAATAAATAAATCTGTGTATAAGTCATCCGACAGCAGACTCTGGGGTCCAAACAGGAACAAATGCAAGAGGCAGAGCGCCTGAGCCAATCAAGAATGTCTGCCATCCGTGGAATACTATGTGCCAGGTATGCTGACAACAGCTTTGATTTTCACAGCGACACTATACAATAAGTTACTGTTACTGTTCCCCATTTTATAGATAAGGGAACCAAGGCAGAGGAAGGTTAAGTAACTTGCCCAAGGTTGTGGCGCATGCAGTGTTAGAGACAGGGCTGCACTGCAGCTCTCTCTGATGCAGAGCGTGTGTCTAACCCTGCTACACTCTGCCTCTCAGGCGTAAGAATAGGAGGGCCTCTGTTGTCCTGGATCCCTCCCGGATTACTCACTCTGCCCCTCCGCATCACCCGCTCCCGTAAAACTAAATATCTTCCTAGCTCCCGGAATTCTCAAAAGCTGCAAAAAAATTTTCGTAACGAGAAAAATGATGTTTCACATAATTACACAGTATTGCCATATGTGGGAGAGCAGACATTTAATAAATTTAAAAACTTAGTCACCTAGAAGCCAACGTGGTCATAGAAATACCATTGCTAATCAATAGTCATGGAGCATTCCTGAGGCATACATATAGCACTGATTTTTCTCTAACGGGACTAGTACTTTCTCTTTTCTTTCAATGTAAAGGAATGCACATCAGTATTATTTTCCTGGACATTGATTTTTTTTTTTTTTTTTGAGACAGAGTCTCACTCTGTTGCCCGGGCTAGAGTGAGTGCCGTGGCATCAGCCTAGCTCACAGCAACCTCAAACTCCTGGGCTCAAGCAATCCTTCTGCCTCAGCCTCCCAAGTAGCTGGGAC
>CAUYRT010079858.1:0-23166 GCA_963574885.1 Lepilemur ruficaudatus | reverse complement strand
TCATAAAATGTTAAACATTCTTAAATTCCTCCTTCCGCCTCCCTTTTTTTTTTTTTTTTTTTGAGATAAGTCTCACTGTGTTGCCCGGGCTAGAGTGAGTGCCGTGGCTTCAGCCTAGCTCACAGCAACCTCAAACTCCTGGGCTCAAGCAATCCTCCTGCCTCAGCCTCCCAAGTAGCTGGGACTACAGGCATGTGCCACCATGCCCGGCTGATTTTTTCTACATATATATTTAATTGGCCAATTAATTTATTTCTATTATTAGTAGAGACGGGGTCTCACTCTTGCTCAGGCTGATTTCGAACTCCTGACCTTGAGCGATGACCTTGACCTTGAGGCCGCCTCAGCCTCCCAGAGTGCTAGGATTACAGGCATGAGCCACCGCGCCCGGCCTCCTCTCCCCTTTTTGACATTACAAAATAGAACTTGTTGAAGTACTATCTTGGGTAGATGAAAAAATAAAAAGAAACGTAGCTTACATTTTCGCATCAGAAGGAGAGTCTGAGGCCTTTGCTTTGTACAATCTTTGCATTCCTTTTTCTTTCTTTTGTTTCTAAAGTGTAGCTTCCTAGACATCAATCATCTGGGTCCAAATATGACGACATTTTACATTCTAATTTGCAAAGGAGAAAAATCATATTTAAATCCTACAGTTTCCAGCTTTTATTTATTTTGGGGGATCACTTTGGTTATGCAGGGAGCACAGGCTTTAGCATTTGGATATTTATTCCCTAAACACTGAGAACGTGGATGTTCAACAGTGGAGAGGTGTATGGGAATGCTGGCCTGGCCGGCCCTCAGAAGTTAATTTTGGGTTTTTAAACTCTGCTTAGGTTCCTGGCAGGGGGTTAATAAGTAAACCACAGAGAAGCTGCAAAGGTGCCTACATGTGGACGTTCTGTAGTTTATCACTGCGCCAAAAAGGGGGGAAACACCTGACCAGACAATTTACAGAAATTAATCATAATTGAGTGGTTAATAAAAATATACTAAACAGGATAAATGTCAGTATTTTTTTTTGTATGCCTTGGTAGAAAAAGTAGTAACTGCCTCATTGCACATGAGACACATGCTCATGGGATATTAACATGTTTGCATGTTAAACTTACACGGAAACTTACACGGTGCAGTGGGACTCGAATAATGAAAATGATGATAGTAAAAAGGGGTAAAATGTAAAATGAATACTATCTGGCGAAAGAAATCTCTTTGGTTCCAAAGTATTTAAACTCCCAACAAGCTATGTGTTGTGGAATTTCTTGGGCTGGTGACCTTTTGGAATTAGGAAGAACAAATTGTGTTCTTGACTGTAGAAGGCCAGCGTAATTACTCAAAGTACAGTAATCGTCCCTGCCATTCTTTGGGTTTCATCTTAACATAATTAGCTCCTCGCGCAATAGAGTGTTTAATTTGAAATGCTGCCCAGGCTCGTTACGTAAGAGACGTACCTCCTGAGATCTCTGTTGTTCGATGTGGGACTTTTTGTAGGAGACAATTTTCAGTGGAAGTGTGAGGGTATCAGAATTGTTCTAGCGTTTATCACCAAAATTCACTGAAACACTTTCTGTATTATTGGTGGAGCCTTTTATGAACATTGGGGAATTTGCTGGGTCACATGGGAAGAAATTAATTTCAGGAGATTTGACAAGCCTTCCGAGTGATAGATCCGATTGCCCTGCGAGCCTTCCTCATACAATAGCAGAGGTAGATGTCAGCGGCTAGGATTTCATTCTTTGGAGTTCTGTTTAATTGTTGATCGCTGAGTCAGGATAAGTGATGTAAAATGTGCACACCAATTTTCTTTAGCTTGCATTTCTGTTTTGGTCATGACTTGATGTTTTCCTGGGTTTGTTTATAAAACCCAATGACTCCTGTAACTCTGAAGTCAGAGTGCAGTATATTTTAATATGCTTTGACAGTTTGTGGATGTGTCCAGTTGCATGATTTAGCTACTAATGCATCTTCTGCTTTAAAATCACCAACCCGCGCGTACCAGAATTCTTTGGTATTTTCAACTGCTTTCCTACAGTAACGGAAAAAATCTAGTCAAGGGTGTAAAAAACTGAAAAATAGTGATCATTAAGACACCAGTATAAATTCACCATGAATAAATCCAGTGGGGTTAACAGCATTTCCCTTTTTGGATAAGTAATGAACCAAATTTGTAAAAATTCCTTACTAAAATCATTGGGCAGTGTGAGCTCTAGGAATAAAAGGCTATTATTCACTTTACGTGTGAGACACCTTGAGTGCTGATTAGCAAGGCAATGAAAACCAGAGGGTCGGTCTCTTTGTGTGCTTCAGGGTGTGTTTTTCTGCATCCTCGTGATCAACTCAGAATGAAACATTAGAGTCGTTCTTAGTCTTTTGACATATAAAGATGAGCCGTCTTTCCCTTTTGTTTGGGTCTTCTTTAATTCATTTCCATTGTGTTTTACAATTTTTAATTCTTGTATTTTTTTGTTAAGTTTATTCCTAAGTATTTTTAATGCTCTTTTAAATGGAATTGTTGTTTTTTTTTAATTTCATTCTTAGATTGTTGATTGCTAGCATGTAGAAAAATCACTACGTTTTATAAAGTCATACGTCACTTAATGACAGGGATCTGTTCTGAGAAAGGCATTGTGAGGTGACTTCATCGTGGTGAGAACATCTTAGCGGGTGCACTCCCACAAGCCTAGACGGTGTGGCCTGCTACACACATCGGCCGTGTGGTCTACTGCATCAACTTTAGAGGCTGATGTATTCGGCTTCTCCATGATTTATCTGTAAGAACAGAGTGTAATGCTACCTTTCCCATGGGACTCACGAAAATAAATATGGGTAAAGCACTTGGCAGCGTAGAGCTTACAGAGGGAGTGTTAACTCTACAATAGATCGTATAGACTGATCAGTAGTATACTTGTGAATTTCTGTTTATACCGGCTGTTCCCAAGCATTTCAAGAAGTCCTTTCAAAAAAGTGTTTCTTTCTAGGTTTTAGTCACCTTTCATGTCACCCACTCCTATGAAGTATGGTAGGAGCGTACAGGGCGGGAGCTCCATGTGTGATCACCTCCTAGCTGCATGGCATTGGTACCGACGGTGTCCCTCCTTCTTAAGCGAGTAAAAGCCGAATGTTTCATTTCCTGAAAAAAAAAAAGCTGGGAACAATTTTCTGAATGGAAAAATCATTAGGCATTTTGAAACATAGTTAAAGAGCATCCGGGTAACTCATAAACTGTGGGTCGGCCAGTGGTATGTGCTGTCTACACCACGCTCGTGACTAGTTGGAAAGCTGTTTCCTCTGAACCCAATGGCTTGCTCAGATGGATTTGCTTTCGAAAAGACCAGCTTTGTTAAGTAGGTTTATGCTCTATTTTGAGAAGCCAGAATGTCTTGGAAACTATTGTGATGTGACATATTTTGAAATTACATTAACGCACTTACTGTGGATTTCCTCTTTGTTACAGTTGATAGATGGATCATTGATCTTGGATGGTGATTCGGCTTTGTCCAATCTTGGTAACAGTCAGCATGAGGTCCTAAGGGCTTTTAAGCTGTGTACCAATTCACTTATTTGTGGTTTTCCAGAAAAGTCCTACATACTTTCATGAATGGCAAAAGGGATAAGTCTTGCAATCACACATCTAAATATCTAGTTCTTGATTTTTACAGTGTTCGTCTGTGGATTCGGGGCACTCTGGGTTTACCTCTTTGAGAATCCCTGTTACACTGTGTTGCCACTGCCTGGTCACCTGCCTGTCTTTCCTGCTAGGTTGTGTAGTCCAGAGCGAGTGTTTTTTGTCACTTTCTGTATCGAACATGTTTCCCAAAAAGATGAGATCCCCAGGAGATGTTGCTGATTAAACGAGCAGCCCAGTCTCCTCTCTTCTTTCTCCAAAGCCTCCGTCAGTGGTCAGCCTTCCTTTCCCGTGGCCTCTGGTGCCCTCTCAGGCCTCTGCCATCTTGGCTGGGAGATTCTGCTAAGTGCTTAATGGTCGGTCACCCCAGTTGCCCGTCTTCAGGTTCGTAGACAGGGCTCACCTTGCACCGGGCAAGCTCACTGTCCCCGTCCATGCGCCTTTCCCTGTGGTCCTCCATCTGGGGACCTCCGTCCCATCCCACAAGGCCTGTCGTCTGGAAATCTGATCCTGATTGTCCCAGGCAGAATGATCTCTCTTGCTGGAATGCCCTTTTGAAATACCTCTAAAATGACAGTCCCCATTTAGTAATTCAAAACTCACCTTGTTCCAGAAAAGGAATTAAAATAGCTTACAGGAATTTGTGAGAGTTAATAAAAATTCCAGGAGGACAGACACTCTCTCTTTGAGAGTTAAGATAAAAAAACAGGGCCAGAAATGAGATGAATGTACAAATGCATGTCATAAACTTTGAAATACCTTTTATGGGTTGAAATACTTACTGTATTCTTAGTTGTATGCGTGTTATCTTAGTTTATAAGCTTTTGGTGATTGAAATGGCAGAAGACAAGGGAAAATTTCTAGGACATCTTTGGGACATTTCTTCTTGCCTCTACTAACTTGTTTTGGGAGTTTCACATTTTTTTTTCTCTCGTGCTGTTTCCGTATCTCCCTTTTGAAACCTAGCTGTATGGTCGCTAAATTGTATTTATGTTACTGTAATCAAATGCTGTAGGTGACAGAATATTGATTTAGAATAGAAATTGGGTTAAAGTTGGTGTTATTCATTTACTGTGAAGGCACAGGGTGTTACCAGTCAAGGGAAATGAGTATTAAGGTTATCTCAGCGGATGCCGGGTCTGCCCTCAGGGAGTCCAGTCTAGTGGGGAGATAGCAGGAGGCAAATAAAGCAACAAATGTATCAAATGATTGGAAATTGCCTCAAGTCTTAGGGAGGAAAGAAAGCCTTGAGACAGTTGATCCTGCCTAGAAGGGAAATTACAGAAGGTCTCTTAAAGGTTGTATTTAAGGGAAATTAGGAAAAGTGGGGAGATCCACGGATTTTGGTTGTTACGGTAGGGTGTCGTCCCTGGCAGGGCATTCTACCCAGAGACTTCAGGGCTAGCAATGACTGTATGTGTTTAAAGAAGTGAGGAATATCTGAGTAATTGGAATAATAACTTTTTTTTCCCTTGGAAAAGTTGAAATTCTCTTTAAAGGCATGAACTTTATTTACCTTTGGAGGGCCTCATTGCCTTTTGACTTCGAAAAGCAAGCGTTCATATACAAGGCTGCATCGTGGTTCAAGTTTTCCACTTGCCATTTCTAGTAAACTCTAAGGCAGTGATCTTCAAATTTGATATTCCTGACAGATTTAAAATGCCCCGAGCAAAAGAAAACCCCAGAGGAAAAACATGGTTAAGGCTTGGGAAAGTGGGATGCTTCAGGTTTAATCAGAATACCTGCTTTTACGCCCAGAGCCGCTTATGGATCTGTCCTGCCTGTGCACCCAGTAAATAATCTTGACATGTGGTGTTTGCTTTCGTTGTCGGCTGGACTAAAATGTCATTTATTTCACTCTGCCAATTGGAAAACCATGCTCTTCTATGAAAATACGAGTAGATGAGGTGTAGAGGTGAGGTTTTTGCTGTCTTTTCACCCAATTTGTAAATTTCTTAGATCATATAACAGGGTACACTGTGACAGTTTTGTTTAGAACTAGACACTGGGCCAAATGTGTTGAGTTTTGCCTGAAAATCTCTGTTCTGCCATTTCTTTTTTCAAAACACCTGTGTGGGTTTCTTTTTTACTACTGTAGAATGTTTGGAAAGTACACTAAAGACTAAAGAAGCAAAAACGATTACTCGTACCTCCACTGCCAAAAGCTAGCGTCTCTTGGTGTGTTTTTTCCCCTAGTTGCTTTTTCTGTGTGTATGTGTTCACTTTAAGTCACGTGGGGACTCGTGTGTACAGTCTTGCTACCCTCCTTTCTCGTTGTCCTCTTACCCCAGTAAGTCTACACTAATTAACATAAAGCCCAGGTGTCACGTAAAGATCAAACTATTCATTTTATAAATGGCTATGCCAAATCGGACAGCACAGCTTGGATCTATAGTCATAGAGGGACATTTATATTCCTTTTGCCTGAATCTCAATCTGGGGACCTATCCATGCAGAAATGGGACATGCGGTATAGATCCTTATCAAGCCAGTTGTGTGGTGGACGTCATTTTCTCACACTAACGGTGCCTTCACAGTAGAACATGGGCAGATACAAACACACACACACATACACAAAGAAACCTTGGACCCTGACTCAGGACAGCTAGCACACCACCCTACTGTGACATGCCCCATATATCTCTTGGAGAAGGAGAGAGGAGACCTTATCACTGACAGGTTATTCCTTAAGTTAGAGAATCTGGAAGAAAACGTCACTGTACCTGCTAGATCCTTCCTTCCTGTTTCAAATCAGAAAAGCCATGTTCCTTCCTAGGAAGAAAAGGCGGGTGAGTGCACTGAGATGGGGAAATTTTAACTCTCCTCTTACAGCGGGTGGGAGATGAAAACCATTACCTTCCCCGGCTACTTGAGGATATGCATAAAAAAAGTGAGCCTTGTGCATTAAACTTTCAAATCTAAGTGGGATGTTTAATGACTGCCTAGTAGTTCATTTACGTATCTCTATTTTTATATGCCTTTTATCTGAGCGGGTATTTTTTGTTTGTTTTAATGAATATTTTGCCTTGAGATCACCGGGAAACCGTTGCAAAGATCGGTGACCGAGAGTCAGTAGGATAGTGTTGAAGGACATTGGTATCTGATGTTGATTGATCTACGTCTTGTCCTGTTTGCCCGCTAGAGCCCACGCATTGCTGTTAGGATCCGCAGTGGTCAGAGATGGAAGGGTGGACAGCTTGAATCAGGTAGATGGAAATTGACTCGGGAGGCTGGTTTGACACAAGACAGGTCGCTGAGCATCTACTTCCTAGTTAGTCGTAGCCCGAGACCACTTTGAACTACATTAACTAGCCTTTCTGTTTTCCCTTTCTTTTCACATTTGTGTTTTACAGATAATCTTCCAAATAGAAGGGTTTTATTTTCTGCTTAATTGAGTGTAAACAATTGATTACATGTTTGCTTCACAGACTCTGAGTATTGTGGCGTTTTTCTGCTGTTGGAGAATTGATCAGAAGAGGACTGGACTTCTTTCTTTTTCCCCCCCAAAGTGAAGTTTTGATTAGGGATGAAGTCACACAGCGCACAATGTTCATGGACCATCGAGCAGACCAGTGAAGCATCTTGTGTGCTCTAATAAGATACTTTTCTCTAATAAGAAAAAACTCTCTGGTTCCAATTTTCTGATTGCTTTCCACTTAAACATTATCTGTAAATACTATTTTTAAAGTATAAACAACCATAGCATCTTATTTTTAAGAGCCATCATCAAATACTCATTTCAGCCTGGTAAAACAAATTCAGCCTTTGGTGAGGAGAGGAAGGAAAGTTGACAAAAAAAAAAAAAAAAAAAAAATCTACAAGACAAGACTCCACTGTGATTCTTAAGCCCTTGGCAGTGATTTCTTTGCTCTAACCAAGAGCCATTAAACCAATTTTAACAAGACCTCTAGACAGTGAAAACGCATGCTAAGAATAGAGTCCAGCAAAACTTTGAAGATTTTCTCACTTAGAGATTTCCCAGTGCACTGTTTACAAACATGTCCCCAGTCTCGAAGTATATTCAGATTTCTGTAGGCTAGGAAAACGAAACACCACAGCAAATACACACACACACACACACACACACACACACACACACACACACACACACACACACACACACACACACACACAGGAAGTTTCTTTACCGATTAATGGAATTCTTGGGACTTTGATGTGAGTTGCTATTTAACCTTATGTTCATTGTCTGGTGGTTTTAAGCAGTAATCACATTATGTGGTTTGACTGCTCTTGTTTTGCAAATTCTCTGCCATCTATTTAAAATATTACCAGACCTTAATTATGAATGATGGTTTTCAGTAAGTTAAAAAAAAAAAAAAGGATGGTTAAATCATCCATATTTCTTTTGGGTAAAAAAAGAGGACCTCAAAGTATCTTTGCATATCTTCTTTACTCTTAAACAAAAATTAACACATCACTTACCTAAATATTGCTGAGGCCACATTCCTGGAAATGCAAAGATATTAGAGGAACATTACTTAAAAGCTAATTTTTCATAGGAACGTTACAGATTCCATCAGAGAGTTCTGGAGAATACCAAAATGGATTAAAGTAAGATCAAATAAGAGAGCTATATTAAAAAAATAAAGCCAAACAGAACCAGAGATACAGAAGCTACTCAAATAGGTATTAAATCACAGTGAATCATTCATGTCTTTCTGTATACCCTTAAGAAGTTTTTGGGTACCTTTGTATTTTTTTATAATTTCAAACTTTGAGAAAAGTTGAAAGAATACTCGGAAAACCATCTGTATGCCCTTGATACAGATTCACCAATTTTTAAATCATTGTTTTCCTTGGTGAGTGTGTGTGTGCGTACACACACACGATTATTATTTTCTTAGTGAAGTTGTAGGCATTGTACCACTTTGCTTTTAAATATTTCCCTATCTGTATTCTAGGGAAAATGATGTTTTCTTATATAGCAGAAGCATAATGATCTAAATCAGGAAATTCAGTGTTGGTGTGATAGCAGCAACTAAATCCATATTCCGTGTTCAAATTCCATCTGTCCCCCATTACGCCCTTGTAGGCGGGTTCTCCCCAACCCAGGGTCACTCATCACATTTAGCTGTCATGCCCTTTAGTCTCCCTTGATCTGGAGCAGTTTCTGAGTCTGTCTTTGAATTTTTATGAGATTGACATTTTGAAGAGTGTAGGGTGGTCATTTTGCAGAGTATCCCTCCAACTGTTTCCTTGATATTTCTTTATGATTACATTTAGGGCATGTAGGAATAAGTAAAGGTTTTTTTTTTTTTCCAGTGCATCTCAGGAGGCACTGGATGGATATCAATTTGTAAAATTTCTCTACTGTAAAGCTACTTTACTTTCTTAACTTTCTTTTCTTACTGTAAAGCAAGTTTTCTTGAGTTGTTATTAATGAGTGATTTGCGCTACTTTGAATCCGTTGTAAGTATCCCATATTTTATCAGACTTTTACCCTTTCTTTCCACCATCCATTGATAATTGTTGATGATTGCCGTTTATTTATTCGCATTCTTTGACATTCTCCTGGAAGGAAACACTTTCATTTCTTCTCCAATTATTTAGTTATTTATTCGTCGACGTTTATCATGTGGGCTCAGGTATTCTTACTTTATTCAGTAGGTTATAATCTATAAATATCATCATTTTGGTGTTCACACTGATTATCCCGGATTTGGCTAGTGGGATCCCTTCAGGCTGATCCGTGTGTCATTTGTACCTGTCCCTCTTATGTCTGACTTGATGAGGAAAGATAAATTTTAACACAATATTGGAATATTCCTATGCTCTGTAATGTGAAAACTTAACCGTTAAAATGTTGCTGTGTTCCGTCCATCGGTATTTTTACGTCACTCATACGAAAGGCTGCTGTTGTTATTTCTGCTTTGTATGTTTGAGTTGTTAGCTGGGTTAGACGTCATAGTCTACTTAATTTATATCGTTTTACAATGGAATCGTCCAGTAGATGCATGTTCTTCCAGTAAGTTTTTAAGGGCGGTGGCATGACACTCTGCCCCACAAATCAGTCATACCCTCTTAAACTATTTCTGTAATGAACTGCAGGTGCGATGTAGTGATTTTGGTGTGTATTTTCTTCCTGTTATTTTAATATTTAGCTTCTTTGTCACTTCTGCGGAAGGCCAGTATTCATAATCTGGAATTAATTAAAATTAGAGACTTAGAATACAGAGACATACCTGCCAACAAATCAGGAATGTCAGAGAAACTGATGATGGGGGGATTCTCCCTGAAACACATGGAATTATTTCAGCAAGTATTATGCTCAGGAGCCGCCAAATCATGAGACTTTTTGCACATAACTGTTCTCATACTTTTTGTACAAAGATATTTTAAATTTTTCCCACTTAAGCTTTTCTGCAGGGTACATGGGGACAGCTGTTGCATTCTTTTTAGTAACAGAGTGTGATTCATTCTGCAGGCTGGAGGTCAGATTTGGAGCTCAATTATTATCTTTAAGGTCTTATTGGATGGAAAATAGTCCATCACTTGATATTTAAGGTTAACTGAATTGCTAAATTTAACTATGGGGAAAGATTTAGCAAAAGATGTTGTCTTTCCCATTCTTTGGTTTTCTTTGTCTCCCTTTGTCTTTCTTAAGGGTATCAGTGGCTGATAGAGATGCCGGTGGGGTTTTCTATAGAGGAACCAACTGGCACTAAGTTGACAGGCTAATTAGAAACGGTGAGCTCTTAGCTGGGGCTGGAGGAACAGAAACTAGTTTAAAAGAGTAACCAAATTTAATCTGAAGAAGAGGAGTGTCTGAAATGGTTTACCCCATGGGGAGCTGAGAAATGGAAAGACTGGACAGAGAATGAGAGTTGATTAACAATAATAAAACACACTTATTGTCTGGGATCTACGCTGTGGTCTTTGACAGCCATATCTTATTTGTTTTCATTTTTCTAACAGCTCTTAGGGTACAGAGGCCGTTATTAATCCCCCTTTACAGATAATAAACAGAGATCTGCCAGAGGTAATTGTCTAGCTTAATGTCACCACGATGTTAGTGGCAGAATTGGGATTCCACCTTGGGCTTTGTGGCTCCAGAGTTCATGCTTGTAAAATATAATGGTCACAGAGAAAATCTTCTTCCTTGGGATGAGTCAGACTTAAGAAGATCAAGAGAGGGGCAGCTACCTTTGCCCTTAGAGATCATTTCCGTTTAGTAGCTGTGAGTTATGAACCTTGGTCTCATATTTGTAACTTTACGTTGCTGATGGTCTTGCTGAACCCAGCACAAGTATCCCTCTGTGTCCGGGAGTTTCAGCCTCAGCACCTCTGACGTTTTGGGCCCCGTGGTTCTTTGCTGTCGGGGACTTTCCTGTGCATTCTTCAGTGTTTAGCGGCATCCCTGGCCCCTTTACCCGCCCCCCACAGTTGTGACAACCAAATGTCTCCAGACAGGTGTTGCAAAACGTCTCCTAGGGGCAGAATCCATCCCTGTCGGGAACCACTATCCTCTATGAAAAAGACAGCACTAAATTATAAACAGGTAAGTCTTTTAACGGGTTCTGGAGCTCCCGGGTATAGGAGAGTCACTTGATGCCATGTCAGAGTGGTTCTTTCCGAGCATTATTGTGACTTGATTGGTCCGGACAGGAGCCAGGGAATCTACAGAGTGATTGCTGCCCGGTAGTTCTTGGACCATAGTTTTAGGGGAAATGGCCACAGAGAGCTGAACCTCACCGCCTTTCATATAAGCCAGCTACGCTCCCCGCTTAGCAACAGAGTGCAGTGCCCTCGTGGGTGTGAAAATGCTTTTCTGCCTGTACTCTTAGTTCTCCTTAGATCTGCTGGCCTATCTTGCTAAGTGATTAAGTTTACAGTTCGGCTAATGACTTGCTTCGGGTTTCCTAGCTTGTAAAAATCACATGCCGTGCGTATATGTGTGTAGGACTTTGACCTTATAAACCGAGGAGCAATTACCCGCGTGTCTTAAGACAGAGGAGGCCACCTTTTGACTTTGCGAATGTCACCAGGGGGACATTTTATTTTAGGAACTCAAGTTTCGTGTTTCCGTGTGTGATGATTGGGCTTCTGGTAGCCGTTTAAGACAAAGTCGCATTGTGACTAGGGGCTGAAGCAATTGATGAAGAAATGAAGTTTAGTGATGGGATTTAGTTTTAATGTAGCCCTGGTCTCCTGTTGCCGCAGATAAGCAAGGGTTGGTTCTCTTTGATGCGTTTGAAAGTGATGCTGTTTATATTTCAACATCTCTGTCCTGGGCAGCGGCCTTATTTTTTTTTTTTTTATTGAGGTTATAGACTCACATGCAGTTACAGAGAGATCCCTCACATCCTGTGCCCAGTTTCCCCGAAGGTAACTAACATTCTAGAAAACTGCAGTGTATCACAGGATACTGACATCCATGCAGTCCAGTGATCCTGAGTTTAATTTATGCTTACTTGTACGTTTACTGTGTAGGTGTGTCCGTGTGTGTAAAGTTCTGTACAGTTTTATCACTTGCGTGGATTCATGTATCCGCCGTTACAGTCAAGATACCAAACAGTTCCAGTACCGTAAGGATCCCTCATGATTTCCCGTTTGTAAGGAAAACCTCCTCTCTCTCCGTTCCTCCCTCCAACTATAACTCCTGGAAACCCCTAATCTATCTCCATTTCTAAAAGTTTTGTCACTTCAAAAACGTTATAGAAATTGGCTGGTCATGGTGGCTTACACCTGCGATCCTAGCACTCTGGGAGGCCGAGGTGGGAGGATCAGATCGCTTGAGGTCGGGCGTTAGAGACCAGCCTGATTAAGGGCAAGACCATGTGTCCACTAAAAATAGAAAAAAAATTAGCTGGGTGTGGTGGGACACACCTGTAGTCCCAGCTGCTCAGGAGGTTAAGGAATGAGGATTGGTTGACCCCAGGAGTTTGAGGTTGCTGTGAGTGAGGTTGATGCCACGGCACTCTAGCCGAGGCAACAGAGTGAGACTGTGTCACAAAAAAAAAAAAAAAAAAGGAAAGAAGGAAGGAGAGAAAGAGAGAGAGAGAGAGAGAGAGAGAGAGAGAGAGAGAGAGAGAGAGAGAGAATCATACAGTATTTAATCTTTGGAAATTGGATGTCTTTTTTTTGCTTAGTATAGTTCCTGGGATTCTTCCAAGTTGTGTGTATAAGTAGTTTGTTCCTTTTTATTGCTGAGTAATATTCCAAGGTACAAATGTGCCACAGTTTAAACTTTTACTTGTGGAAGGACATCCGGACTGATTCCAGTTTTTGGCTATCACAGATAAAGCTGCTGTGAACATTTGTGTAAACGTTTCTGAGTGAACCTGAGTTTCCATTTCTCTGGGATAAATGTCCAAGAGTGCAATTGCTAGGTTATATGGTATTTGCACATGTGGTTTTGCAAGACATTGGTGAACGGTTTTCCAGAGTGGCTTTTACATTTTACATTCCTGCAACACAGGAGCAGTCCAGTTTTTCTGCATCCTTGCCAGTTTTTGATGCTGACACGGTTTTTTACTTAATCCCTTTCTGATAGGTGTGCAGTGACGTCTCATTGTGGTTTTGACTCAGGTTTCCCCGATGGGCAGTGAGGTTGAACAACTTTTCATGTGCTGATTGGCTACCTGTACGTCCTCTTTGGTGAAATATCTGTTTACATCTTCTGCCTATTTTTTTCTAATTGGACTTTTTTCTTCTTTCTACTGAATTTCGAGAATTCTTTATATATTCTAAATACGAGTCCCCTGTTGGATTTGTGGCTTGCCAAGTGTCTTTCCTAGTCTGTAACTTGTCTTTTTATCCCCTGTGACTTTGTCTGTATGGGCTTTCTCAGAGCAAGAGTTTTCAATTTTGGTGAGGCCCAATTTCCTTTTATGGGTCATGGTCTTGGTATCCAGTCTAGGAAATCTTTGCTTAGCCCTACATTGCGAAGATTCTCTCCTGTGTGTTTCTAAAAGTTATTTATAGTGTTACATGTTTAATTTATATAGATGATCTATTTTGAGTTAATTTTTATACGAGGTATAGGTTGGTGGGTTTTTTTTTTTTTTTTGCCTATGGATTTCTAATTACTTCAGCACGATCTGTTGAGACGGCTATCCTCCTATTCATTTTAAGTCTCCATCAAAAAAGAGGTGAGCACATATTTATGTGGGTCTATTTCTGGGTTCTCTCTTCTGTTCCAGTGATTTTTGTGCCTGTCCCTCCACCAGTATCCCAGTGTCTTGATTATTGTAGCCATACATTAAGTCTTAATATTGGGTCGAATGATTCTACACTTGATTCTTCTATCACAATTATTTTAGGTATTTAAGGGCCTGCGCTATGCCGTATAAATTTTATAATCTCACTGATGTCTACAAAAACTTTCCTGAGATTTTAATAGGAGTTGGGTTAACAGTATAGATCAGCTTGGGGAGAACTGGTGTTTTTACTACATGGAGTCCTATAGATGGGAAGATGGTGTATGTATCTCTCCATTTATCTAGGTCTTTCTTGATTTCTTTCAACATCATTATAATTTTCAGCATATAGATTACTGTACATGTTCTGTTTCGTGTGTACCTAAGTGTTTTCTTTGGAGTACCATTATCAGTGTCACTCTGTTGGTTCCACTGTCAATATTCAGAAATGTGATCGATTTTTGTGGTTACTCTTTTATTCTGCGACCTTACTGAACTCACTTATTTAATTCTGGGAGGGTTTTTATTTTATATTCTTTTGATAGATTCCTTTGAATTTTCTATATAGACAATCGATGTCATCTGCAGACAGGGATAGGGCAGGACTTGAAATGGCTGGAGTCTTCTTTTGATTGTCCACTTGCTGTTGAAGTGAATAAATACAGAGGAATTCAAGAAGAAACAAAGAAAGAGAAAATGTCTGGGTTGACTCTGGGGTGAGATTGACCTGGTTTTTGAACCTTGGTTCTGGGGATTAGTAATAATAGCGTGTCTCTGGGCAATGGGCTCCATCCCTTACACGTTTTTTTGAATTGTAAAATGAGGGTCTCTCTCTCTGTGTCTCTCTCAGGGTGGATTAAATGGAAGGAAACAAGTCAGCCACTCCGCCTGCTACCTGGGTGCCTCGGGTGCTCTCCACTCGTGGCTGCTTTTCCGGTCCATGTGTACAGGGAGTGGCAGGAGGATTCGGGCAGGGAAGAAGGAGGGAAAGTCAAGGTGATTTTGGAGTGAATGCTGGCACAGGATCGCTGATGTTTTTAGGCTAAAGGAAGCTTAGGGCAGTATTTTCAGGAAAGAGGCCAAAATGCCCCTTCAGGAGACGAGCTGTCAGTGTCCGCCGTGGTGCGGTCCTGATCTTGCGTGTGGCACTGCCGTGTGTCGTGGCAGTGCCTGTGGGAGTGAGGGTGGCCTTCGAGGTGACTCGCCAGTCAGGGGTCCCAAAGCAGACTTCTGGGACTTTCCTCCTGCAGACTCACTTGGGGAACGTCTGTTCCTGGAGTTTCAGACCCTGGGGGCTGGGGACCGGAGTCTGTGCATGTTCTTTATGACAAAGAGCGCTGGAAATCCCGAAACGGGGCCAATGGGTCAGTGGGATCCGCTGGGGTGACGTGGGGATCTGCAGCCGTCACCACCGACTCTGGGTGTGACCCCAGGAAAATCACTTAACCTCTTTGCACCTTCCTTGACTCAGCCTTTTGAAAGAGGAGCCATAAGGGATAATAACTCTGACCTACTTTACATGGCTGTTGTTAAGAATTACTTTAAAAAATGACTGCCAAGCACTTTGCAAATAGAAATTGCTCTATAAATGTCTGTTTTTTAAAAAATGTAATTTTCTAAGAGTTTTAAACACAAATAGTCTTGTTGAGCGCATCAGCTCGAATCACAAGTATCAAATGACATGGTATGATGGCTGGAAATAGTGTTGGGTTTTTTTTTTTTAATACTTGAAGTTAGAGGCAATAAGGAAACAAGAGAAGGTCATAATGTCTTCTTTTGTCTACATCGTCGTTAAAAAATAATGCTGATGCTAACCTCCGACATCCGCATTTTCTGGTTTGTTTTGTTTCGTCTTTTTTAATAGGCTACTGTCACCAACGTGAGAATTTAATTAGAAAAATAAATGACTTCTGCCGTCGCTGCTGTGTTGTTAATTCTCCCTCCTTCCCGGTCTCTCGATTATAGAAGCCCGTTCCCCCTGCCATAGGCACATCTGCGGATCTGTGAGCAGTCTGTGAATTGATCCACACCTGCAGAGTTGGTGGAGGCTGTGTCAGCCCCGTCCTCTGCTGCGAGGTGTGTTCTCCTGTCATCCCTCCATCCCTGCAGGTGTGCCCCAAAATGCCACCTCTTCCTGTCTTCCACAGGACAGCTCCCAGCCCACCCTGTCTCCAAGGCTAAGACAGTCGGAGGCCCAGTAATGCCAAGGCACATGAGTTGGGGTGAGAATTTGCAAATTACAGTCTCGCTTTCCACCTCAGAATTTGGTGGCAGGATTGTTGACGTGGTGACAAATACCAGACACAGTAGAGGGGGCTGAGTCCATGGGAATTCAGAACACGTTATTTTAAGCACCTGTCACTATATATGTTTCCATAGTTTCACAGAAATGCAGACGGCAGTATAGGATGGTGGTTCCGGAGTGGGACTGGCCAGGTACGAGTCTTGGTCCCTTTGTAGTCCTAGGCAGGGGATCTAACCTCCCCAGGCCTCCATGACCTCATCTGTAATTTGGGGATGCTAACAGTGGTGCTAGAAAGGTCAGTGGAGATAAGCATAGAAAATTCTTAGTTTGGTGCCTGGCATATATTACGTGTTCAACACAGTTGAGCAATCTTACCTGTTGACAAAGGCATTGGTATCCTTGCAGGAATCTAAGGCAAAGCAAGTGGACTAATGTGGATTTCAGAGGTTGTAGAGTTTGCATTTAGAAATTTTTGAGTCCAGATACCAGTAAACTTATCTACATGTAGGCCTTATATTTTGCTGGATTTTTTCTTAAGTTATATTTTGCTACCATGCCTGTGTATGTTTCTAGTTTTCTATATGGATAAAACCACACAGAATGGTGATGCTTTCTGCATCCTTTTTAACAACGTGTTTTCACAGCAAAGGTGTACCCAGGTTGGATTGGTAAGCGACGAGCTGCCCCATTTTTGAGTTTTGTTATGCAAAGAGTTATTGGATGGCTTTCTACCCTTAATGTCTCTGTTGAAAAGCGGAAGGTGAATTTGCATGATACGTACAAAACGTGTATGCTCCCCAATTTCAGCTGGAGATCCCTCAACCCACAGAGAAGCGTTCATGTCTTGCACTGTCCGTTAAGACTGGCTGAGTGCTAATCTCATCCCAGATTCTTCAATGCAGCAAGCCTGGAGCCTTTTCACACTGCTTCCCAGATGAGCCAATTTGCCAACGGCTCTCCTAGGGTGACCACCTGCTCCTGGGGTCTGAACCATCTGATTTTAGGTAAATTCAAGATCCACGTTTTGAAGAATGCCTTTTCTTCTTCTTTTATTTTGTGACGTTGATATTATTGCCAGATATCTGGATCTTTACAAAAGCAAAAGGAATCTTTTTAATGACAATGACATTATCAAAGATTACCTGACGGGGTTGTCTGTTTTTATGCCCTCCCCTCCATCTCCTCAAAGAAGGTTTTTGTCTTGTAATAAAACTCGGTAAGAAAGAGGGGATTGTATGTGAAGCTACGCTACTGTCCTTCCAGCTTGGTATGGAAGAGCGAAAGAGCATGTCAGGTATACTCCGAATTGTAGGTTATCACCCAGTATGGACCATCCCTTTCTCTCTCTCCATGGGGGTGCCATATGCAGACTGTTAGCCTGCTCTTGGGGCCTGGAGAGATGCCACTTTCTTCTGTCTCCCAGGCTGATTGGAACGGAACAGGCTGGACATGACCGTCGGGTTGGCCTAAAAGAATCTTTCTGCCTGCCTGGGCGGAAAGGATTAGGAGAGCTTGTTTCTGTTGTGTGGTTTTTAATACCTCAGGGCCAATGGGCCGAGGAGCAGGTGTTTGGGAGACAGGTGCTTCTAGGCCCCGGCGAACAAGTCTAATTCTTTGAGCCTTGGTTTCCATCACCTGTATTTTGAAATTAATAATGCTCTTATTTCATCAAATTGGAGACACCGTTGATTGTAAGACCTACCGTCGTTTTATGTACCGCTAAGGAAGAAAACTCACCACCAATTAAACTGGGCCGTGTAGCCAAGAGATCATCAATTATAGGAGCTGTCCTGATTTCAGAGAGAGAAAGATGTAAGTCATAAAATACACCAGCAATTATATCATAAATTTGTAAGGGCCACGTTAGTTAATACCTGTATGATACCAGCCGTGTCTTAACTCACAGTGAGCTCTCGGTAATCGTGAACCTTCTTCCCCCAGCCCTCTCACCGGGTGGTGGTTTCTCCCTAACTGAACACATAGTATGTCTCTGTCACTGTTCTGGGTGCCCGGGATATATCGGTGAACAAAGTAGACGCAAATCCTAGCTCTGGTGAAGCTTGTGCTCTAGCCTGTGGGTGTAGCAAGGACCTGCCACCTTGGGACCCAGCAGAGTCACCCCAGAGCTCCCCTCTCCTCTCCCACCAGAAAGAACTGTTTCAGGTGGCCCCATCTTTGGGGTTGCACGTGTGTGTGAGTCGGACCTACACGTACAAGGACTGCCAAGCTCCTTGCAGCCTCAGTACCCTTCAGCGTGTTCTGTGTACTTTACACCCTGGCTAAGCTGATGGTGTCCCTTGCCTCAAACCAACCATGCCCCGACCCATCTCCCTACCATGACTTTGAACTTGACCTTGCGTGCTGTTCTCTCCATCCAATATTTCTTGTCCTCCGCCATGAAGTTGCAGCTTCCCCAGCAATGCCCAGAAGCTGCCTCTTTGGGCCTTCCCCACACTACTGCTTTGCCTTTGCTCCTCCGACGGTACCCCTGAAGGCAGTGGTGTTCTCACGGGGATATAGGGCTCTTGCGGAAGCCCAGTTAACCATAATCACAGGCCAAAGGTACGGGTTTTTGTTAATGCACATCAGCACGTCACACAGAATCGCATACATGTGTATTCTGTATATTAAGCAAATTAGGTCCAGGACCTCAGTCAGGCCACGTGGCGGTCTGTGCTTAATTATTTTTATATCTTGTTAGCAGGAAGCGTGTAATTAAACGCCGATTACTCTTCCCACCCCCTTCCTTTTTATGTGTGTCTGTTCTGTCTTCTCACATTTCTGCACCAACTTAAGCTTGTCAGCCGGAAGGATGGATGTCACTCAGGTATTGGCAGGAAGCGATGCTTCTGTAAATAGCCTCTTCCACATCTGGGTGCTCAATCTCTCCCGCTGGGGCTGCGGGAATCTGATGAGCTTTGGGTTTTTTTTTTTTTTCCCCCATCCTGGGGCCAGATTGAGCGAGGGCTGCTCTCTGCCCCCGCTCTGGTGCAACCTCACCCTGCGCTCCGTTGCTTCTGACACCCACGAGCAGCTGTGGGCCCTTCACCCTCCTCAGACTTGCCGGGACCTGCCGCTCGAAACTGGGCTCTGCTGGGATTCTCAGTCTCCATCCAGAAGGAGCTGGGTTGGTATTTTCTCTTTCCCCACTCCGGAATCAAGAGACTGTGAAAGCCTCATGAAAAGGGAAAAATTTGGTGCCAAGAGAAAGCAGTGCAAACAGCCTCTCTTTCCACCTCTAAAGCAGGTCAGTGGTTTCCACCGCTGTGTTTTCCTGTCATTTGACTGATCATCTCCCTGCAGGCCCTGGCACACGTGGGCAGTGCCGGTCCAGCCGGCCTCCCAGGACCTTTGAGAGTGACCGTGATCCGGCACTGCACTGTTAGCAGTGTTGCAGACTGCTGAATTACAGGGTTTAAAGCCTTCCTGTCAGATGCCTCCAGGCCTTTGGCTCACATCTACCTGGTTTTGTGGTCAGCTGTCTAACTCTTGCATAATCCCCAAGCGTGCACGGCATTTAAATCGTTACTCAGAATTTAATGTAGTCTTTCTAAAAAGCCACCCCGTAGCCTGGGTGGTTTTAAAAAGGTGTAAATCCAGTCCATAAAAGCCATGAGAGGCATGTATGAGTACAGTTGCATTTAAAATTTCCCATGCATACGTTTATTCCAGTTGACAAAAATCAGCCTAGTAATTTTACCCTGTTTTCATCCTAGTAAATTGTTAAATATGACCAAAGTATAAAGTGATCTTTGATTTTAATCGAAAGCCTTTTTTTTTTTTTTTTGGATGCTCATGAGCAAAGTTGCAAATGGGTAGGAAATTGTACATTTGGTTCCTGCTGTCTGCCTTTTCCTGTACTTTGATGAAAGAAGGACTTTTTTCAGGCCATAGAAGACCTTCAAGGAGCTGCTTTTTTGAAGAAACGGGCTTCTCGCTGCTCAGAAGATTGACGTGTAATAGAGGATTGAAAAGCAGATGTGGTGATCAGAAGGTTATTCTGTTAATCTGACTGCCCTGACCCATGAAGTTTCTATTTCTCTTGTACAGGTTAGCAGGCGAGGGCTAGGCAGGGCATATGTGCTTTAGTGGGGGAAACTGAGGCTGGAAGCATACAGGAAGCGTGGCCGTGATTCCAAGTATGTGGGTGGTGAACCCATGGCTCCCGAGAGTGTTGCTAAGCCCTTTCCACGAATCACATTAGTGGAATCTGCCGTCTAAGACTCCAGCTAGTGGCCGGGCAGTTTCGTAAGGCACCCTTCTCCTCCCGTCTTCAAACACTTTCTGTCTAGTCCTTAGAATCTGTGGTCTGCCTTCCAAGCTTCATTTCTTGTATTGAACTTTGGCCTTCTCAGGTGAAAGGTGGCCTTCTAACAGGTGTTTGGCGTGTCTTACTAGTTCATCCGTTTTTTTTTTTTTGTTGTATACTCAGCACAGGTTCAATCCCCAGGAGTATCTGAAATGCATATCCAGGGATGAAATACAGCATTTAATATTTTAACACTTAGCATTTAATATGTCTCCAGGAGGAAGGTCCCTTGTACTTTGGAGAAAATATTCTCTTATGAAAAAAATCATGTCAATATTAATTTTTTCATTAATGTATTTTATTTCCAGAGAGTCGTGAATAAATATAGTTTTATTTTTTAGGTGTTCATTAGCTGCCAGGTGCATGCGATAACCTTTGGTTAGAGGGATTCTTTTTTGCTCTAGAGAAAGTGAAGTTATATTTGAAGAAAACATTTTAAGACCTGGGATTGAAAACTGACGGGATTGTATTCACATATTGTAGGAATGTATCAATAACATACCTGACTTAGCTTTTTAAAACTCTCTCTAGCCCTGGCTACAACATTAAGAGAAATGTCCCAGCTTTCTTTTTGGGAAAGAGCTATATTTTTCTTCCTTCGCAGAAAACGGAATTAATTGGACCAGTAAACGAAGCGATTGCACTTTTGAGTTGGACAACTTAAAACGCACAGAGTTTGAAATTGTACGGCATTTTCTCAAGAAGTTGTTATTTTGGTTCGCGTTTTGTTACAGTGTGCTGCTTGTTCCCAATTTCTCCCTCCTTTTTTTTTTTTTTTTTTTACATTGATGTGTTTCATGATAAGTATTCGTTATAGGATGTAATCACTCCTGGCCTGTCCTGGGTTTTCCTGTACGCTGGGTCTGTGCTGGTGTCATGAAAAGCTTAAGGGGACCTCTCAGATCTCAGATTAATTCTAAACCCCGCAATGGGGAAGGCTCAGCTCTGAGTCTGCAGGGACATGGTCTCTCTCTGCTGCCACCATGGTCAAGGTCAAGGGGGACAGGGCCAATCCATCAGGCCGTCTTCCCAGCGGAGCCCAGATGCGCCCTCCTGGTTCTTCTGGGCACTGCTCTGCAAGCTGCTCCCGTCAGTCACCTCGAATTGGTGCTCAGGGTGGAGCCTCTGTGTCATCCTTGAATGAGAGGTTTTTTTATTTTTTTATTTTTATTTTTTTTACTGAAGGTCCTTCTATGGGCAAAACCCTGTGCTGAAGGAAAGCACAGAAAATCCTTTCTTCTAGGAATTTAGATTTCTAGTAAGCAAGATTATTCCAACACTGAGTGAGTAGAACCATGAGCAAAATGCAGATAAAATTCTCTGCAATTGAAAGAAAGTGGATGATCACGATCAGCCTGGAAAACTCCTCGGTTGCTCTGATTTTGTCTGAAATGGGCCTGTCAGTGGAAGTCTTTTCTTAATTGTCATAAGGCCGAAGAGCTTCCTTCCTTTGTAGCTTCTGAGCAGAGACCAAGGTACAGGTCTGTCTGAAGCAACATTAAAAGTCAGTATTTTAGGGATGGAAATCCAGCTGGGAAATACGTATCGGAAGGTCGTTGGCTGCGTTTGGGCCGGGTTCCACCTGGAAGCTTGGGAGGAAATGATGAGAGTCTGAGAAATTTAGGGTCCACAGTTTCATGTTGTATAATTTAGTGACTCGACACAGCAATAAACGCCGGAACCTTCTGCTGGTGTGTTTCTCCTCTGCAGGAATTAAGGGCAAATAGAAGGAAAGCAAACATGAATTAATTTGATTTTATGTGCTTATGCAGACGTAATGAGTATCTGTTGGTGAGCTAGAATTTACCACCGATCTATATAAAGATGAGTAATACTGACATTAAAACAAAGAGCATCAGTCGTGTCGCTGTGATTGCAGATTTAAATCATTGCGGGTCGTTGGCCTACACGTGGGTTTCGAGTTGCTGAGTTTGTTGGACGTCACGTGGAAGCCGAGGTAGGACAGAGGGGTCTGAATGCCGCCCCACCTCTCACAGGTGAGGTTCCATACCGTTCCTTCCACCGGCTTGCCCTTTGGCTACGCAATGCCATCTTTTCTCAGAAACACTAAGAAGGCTTTTGGGTTTTCAAAGAGGATTTTTCTACCGCCTTTGATCACCCCGGCTCCTTTTAATGGCAAGGCTGTGCTTGGCTTCATTTCTTGGCCAATTCTGAGATAATTTCTCGAGCGCACACTCAGTGGCTGTTCTTCGGCAGGAACCTCAGAGATCAGCTACCAAGAATTCCAGATTTCCTGTTGTAAGGGGTCAAGCGAATGATTCGCGTGACATAAGCATTTCTTGGATAAAGACGTTCTCTCGGGCTGAGTGTACCCTTTGCAGCTGGCTACTGTGAATCTCCCTGTCACATCAGGTTTTTAAATCCTGAGTTTTGGGACCTTGCACTTTAAATGTGAAGGGTAGCACAACAATATTAATAATAAAAATGTAGAATGGATGAGACTTGGTAGAGAAATATAATTGCTAATATTGCTGCCATAGTTTATATGACAAAATATCAAAAGAGATTATTTTAAAATTAAAAGCATTCTTAAAGATTAATTTGTTCCAAAATCATTAATTTTTTTTTTTGATTTTCAAATCTCTATATACTTTAAAACACTTTTTTTTTTTTTTTTTTTTAGACGGTGTCTCGGTCTGTTGCCTGGGCTACAGTGAGTGCCGTGGCGTCAGCCTAGCTCACAGCAACCTCAAACTCCTGGGCTCAAGTGATCCTCCTGCCTCAGCCTCCCGAGTAGCTGGGACTACAGGCACGTGCCACCATGCCCGGCTAATTTTTTCTATATATATTTTTAGTTGGCCAATTAATT
>CAUYRT010079857.1:0-20386 GCA_963574885.1 Lepilemur ruficaudatus | reverse complement strand
TTAATTTCTTTCTTTCTATTTATAGTAGAGACGGGGTCTCACTCTTGCTCAGGCTGGTTTCAAACTCCTGACCTTGAGCGATCCGCCCGCCTCGGCCTCCCAGAGTGCTAGGATTACAGGCGTGAGCCACCGCGCCCGGCCGTGGATCAGTTTTTTGAAAGACAAAATTTCCCCAAACTCACACAAGGAGAACTAGGTGATCCAAATAGGTTCACATCTATAAAAATTTTAATCAGTAATTATTAATTTCAAAACACAAATCACCAGTATCAGATGGGTTCACTGGTGAATTCTACCAAACATCTAAAAATGAAATCATACAAGTTCTCTACAATCTTTCCCAGAATGTAAGAGCAGAGAGAACACTTCCTAAGTCATTCTATGAGGCCAAAATTATCTTAATACCCTATACAAACACATTACAAAAAAGAAAAAGATAGAAAAATCCATTATCTTTCATAAACACAGATGCAAAAATCTTCAACAGAGTATTAGCAAATCAAATCCAACATTGAATAGGAAGAATTATACAACTCAACTAGGTATGCAGATCTGTTTCAGTATTCAAAACGTAACCAATTACATCAACAGTCTAAAGAAGAAAAATCATATAATCATAGTAATGGACATAGAGAAAGCATTTGACAAAAGTCAACTCTACTCATGATAAGAACTCTCAAGAAGCAAGGCACAAGGGCACTTCCTCAATTTGATAGAGACTATCTAAAAATATCCACAGTGAGCATCATATTTAATGGCGTGAAAACAGATCTCTTCTCCATAAGATTGGGGGAAAAGTAAGGATATCTGCTCTCATTTCTCCTACTTAACATCACAATGAAGCCCTAGATAATCCACTGAAACAAGAATATGTAAATATACACACATACACACATTACATATAAATGCATATACATATTTAGATGTACATTGAAAACAATAAGGAAACTATTAAAATTTTAAAGTTTAAGCAAAACAATAAGAGAGGAAATAAAATAGAATCATATAATATGCTAAATTAATATAAGAGAAGGCAGAAAAAAGGCAGGAGGAGGATAAACAATGAACTAAAGCAATAAATACAAACCATTTACAAACAACATGATAAATAATCCAAATTTATCAATAATCACTCCAAATGTTAATGATCTAAATATAACAAGTAAAAGACAAAGATTATTAGAGTGTATTAAAAAAAGATTCAATTGTATTATCTACAAGAAATCTAAATATGAAAATATAGGTATATTACAAGTAGAGAAACAAAGATATACTATGCTAAAGGTTATTGAAGTAGCTATATTAATTTCACATAAAGCCAGATTCAGAATAAGGAAGATTATCAGAGATGAAGAGAGGCATTCAGTAATAATAAAAGGGTCAATTCTCCATGAAGATATAGCAATATTGAATGTGTATGCACCTAACAACAAAGTCAAAATAGATAAGGCAAAATTAGTAACACAACAAGGAAAAATATTCACTGTTATAGTTTGATATTTCAACATTCCTCTTTCAGTAATTGACAGGTCAAACAGGCAAAAAATCAGCAAGGATATAGTTGACCTGAAGAGCACTATCAATCAAATTACTCTGATTGACATGTATAGAATACGTTGTACAAAACAACTAGACTACACATTTTCCCAAGCCCTAATGGAGCATTTATTAAAATAGACTACATTCTGGGCCATGAAACACACTTTAATTCATTTTAAGTAAGATAAACCATACAAAATCTCTACTCAAACCATGAAAGAACAGTTATGGAATTAAACTGGAAATCAATAACAATATCTGAAAAATCCCCAATTATTTGGAGATTAAAGAACACAATTGTAAATATCACACAGGTGAAAGCAGAACGCTCTAGAAAATTTTAAAATTATTTTAAGTTCCTTCTATAATAATATTAGCCCTCTATCAGATGTTTGTTTGCAAATATTCTCTCCTATTCCATAGGTTACCTCTTCATTATATTGATTTATTTTCTGTGCAGAAACTTTTTACTTTGATGATATTTCATTTGTCTATTTTTGCTTTTGATACCTCTACTTTTGGAGCCATATCCAAAAAGTGATTGCCCAGACCAATGTCAAAAAGCTTTTTTCCTGTTTTCTTCAATGAGTTCTACAGTTTTAAGTCTTGCCTTTAGGTCTTTGATACATTTTGAGTTGATTTTTATAAACAGTATGAGATAAGGGTCCAGTTTCTTTCTCCTGCATATGGATATACAGTTTTCCCAGCACTATTCTATTTATTGAAGATACTGTTCTCTCCCCTTTGTATATTCTCAGCTTCTTTGTGTAAGATCACTTGACTGCAAGTGCATGGTTTTATTTCTGGGCTCTCTATTCTGTATACTGGTCTACTTTTTTTTTTTGCCAGTACGTTGCTGTTTTGATGACTATAGCTTTGTAATATATTTTGAAATCAAGTAGAGTGATGCCTCCAACTCTTGTCTTTTTGCTCATGATTGCTTTGGCTACTCAGGGTCATGATTGCTTTGGCTATTCAGGGTCTTTTCTAGTGTCATATAAATCTTAGGATTGTTTTTTATATTTCTGAGAAAAATGTCATTGGAATTTTGACAGGATGAGCATTGAATCTATAGGTCACTTTGGGTAATATGGATATTTTAACAATAATCCATGAACACAGTATATATTAAATCCATGAACAAAGCCCAGTGATTAAGATTTACCTTGACAATGATAAATCATGATACTATATACACTTGTTATGTAATGAAAATAGCAATTTGCCTCTAGAGTCTTCCTTCCAAAAACCCATAACCTCAGTTTAACAATGAGAAAAAAATCAGAAAATATCCAATTAAGAGATATTCCTCAAAATACCTAATCAGAACTCTTTAAAATTGTTAATATTTTCAAAAACAAAGAAAGTCTGAGAAACAAAGTCAAGCAATTTATTGCATGTATAGTTCAAACTGATACTCTATCAAATTACTGAGATAAACAAGGGTGCTTAAAATATGCAAGAATGCAAGCATATACAAATTTATCAGTACACAAAATCTATATTCATATATTTTTCTCTCTTCTAATTTTTTTCCTCTAAAAGACTTATTTATGGATATTCACAATCAAAAAATATGCTATCTTGCAGTTATTCTTTGCCCCATCCATTAGGTCAATAGTATGGAATTTCTCATAGATAGAATCACATAGACTAGTAGGTCTATTTCATCTGGAAAAAAAGTAGAAGTTTTGAGATGAGATTTAGCCATGTCTGTTACTTATTCACTATTCTCTTTAAGGCAATTTCTTTAATAAGGAAAGATGCTATCAGTCAACAAAGCTAATATAAATAAGATTATTTTGGTATAAATTAGGAGGCCATTAAATAGTGCCCAAATCTAACTCTTGCTTCTGCTGATCTAGAAAGGAGAATATAGGTCTAACATGGGAATTCAGAGTACAGGCTCTAGGATAAGATGGTTTCATTTGAATTCCTTTTCCACCACTTGTCAGCTATTAGCCATTGGGGTAAAATACATCATCTCTCTATGCTTCAGTATTCTCACCTATAAAATAAGGATAATACCAAGACCTATCATTAATGGATAATTTAGCCAGTAAATCAGTGTTTTTCCCAGTCATTTATAGTTATCATACATTCTGAGTGACCTATGCCTTCTTCAGATGTATTACCTAATGTCATACCATCTGGAAATATTGAGTGTCACCTAGGCCCTTATCATAGAGTTTTTATGTTTAATAAATGTGTTAATTTGTATAAAACAATTGATTCAGTTTCTGGCATTTAATGGCTTTTCAAATGATATATAATCTTTTTTTATAAACCTCAAGGAATTTAGTTTCCTCTTGGGTCCTAACAGTTTAAAGAAAATAATCCTTGGCTCCTATGCTGTAAAAATATTTGAGTCATGAACCTTTCAGGTAGAAAATTTTGTGTAGAGTGTACTGTTTATTTGAGGAATGTCTTTAGCTTAAAGCAGTCATAGTAGTCATTACAGGCAAGAAAAGAGAAAAGTTCTCAGCTTGACCACCACAAAGGTAGCAGTTAAATGTATATTTATATTTAGCTGAAGGTTTCTTCATTTTTGCATATCCTCATAACATTAGTGGTAAGAAAATAACTAGGTATAAGTGGGCTTTAACTATATGTAGGAAGAGTTTAACTTCTAATTATTCAATACATTTTGAATGTGTTCACTATGACTTGTCAAAGAAGGTACATTGCACATTATATTATACCAGCAATATTTTTTTCTGAAATTGTATTTTTATATAGCACTTATAGATCTAGGCCTCAATTACATTAACATGACCCTTATGGGGGAAAACAAACTCCTTGATTTTTCCCCATAAATAGGGAATACATGTAAATTATGTTAATTCTGTGTAATTTCTTAGAGAAATTTGTCTTGGTTTTCAATACCAAAATAAGGCAATAAAGTATATTACATTGAAAAAACATATATTACGTACCACTAGATAAATGGCATGTCTCATTCTATATAATGTACTAAAAATAAGTCAAAAATATCTTTTTTTAAAAAATTCAGAATGTCATGATAATCTTAGCTTTGAGTTTCCTCTTGTTGGATTAAGCTATGTTCTGAGGAGTTCAACTCTCCCACACTTCACAAAATAATCTCATTCTTTCCCTTTAAAGAACGAAGATTAATCATTCAGAAACTTAATGAGCTGGAAAAACAAATACCAGTGAAAGAAAGCTGCCCGAGAACTTTAAATAAAATAAATTAGTTTCTATTTGAAAAATAAATTAGTTGATTTCCAAATCTCTTTTCTTTTCCATTTGTACTTCTCTATGTTTTCACTTTCTTCATCAAACCCTCTTAAAGGCAAAGTCCACTTTAACTGTTTTTGACTTTTCTTCATTTTCTATTTCAGACCTCTCCTCCCACCACAAAATATTTTTACATTTTATATTTCTTTTCCTGGGGTTGCCTTTCATTCTAAATATTTACTTATAACTTTGCTGCTGAACCAGTACAATTAAATTCTAAAAATTCATAGAAATATTAAGATGGGAGAACAAAAGTTAAAAGAGTGTTTCTGTAATAACACACTAAAAAAATATGAACTTTCCCCTTAAATTAAGAAATATTTTCAGTTTTGACAAATTCTTACACATTACCATTCTTATTAATAATATGATTTTTTTTAAATATTGTTTTAATTTTAAGATATTTTCAAATATATTAACATTTTATTACCAGGAAATTTTATTTAGAAATGTACATCATAACATGAAAATTATAGAAGTCTTCAGTAAGACTCACTCTTGCTCAGGCTGGTCTCAAACTCCTGAACTCAAATGATCCGCCCGCCTCGGCCTCCCAGAGTGCTAGAATTACAGGTGTGAGCCACCACACCAGGTCAAAAGTGTATTTTCTAAACATTTAATATTTAAACATTTTATATGTAAATATTTTCATGTCATATCCTTATGACTTAATTATATTTGATCAGAGGATTTATTTCATATTATTTAAATGTTTGAAATTGTTTGAATTTTCTTTATGGCCTTTCTAGTAAATGTTCCACGTATGCTTGAAATGAATAACTGTTTTGCACATCATTTGTGCAGTATCTTATGTCAAGTGTGTTAAATATATTCATTAGGTTGTTCAAACATTCTAAATAAATACTAATTTTTAGCTACTTATTCAATGAACAACACAAAGCATATTTATAATAATTTAGCATGTTTTTCCTTTTAATTCTATCAAATTCTATTTTACATAACATCGAAGCTAGTTTATTAGGTACATACCCAATAAAGATTTAATCAATATGAACTGGCCTTAAGTATCACTACTGCTTTTTTTTTTTTTTTTTGCCTTAAAATCTTATTTTTTTACACTGTGTTATAGATAATCCAGCTTCAAGGTAGGATTTTTCCTGGGATATCATGTTTTATATTTTTACTTAAACCTTCCTATTTCCTAATATTAGAAATGTTTTTATTAGATTATTGGATGTTTTTTTTTTAGCCAAACTACCTTTTAAATGGAGCATCACATCATTTTATATATATTATTAATATAGTCATTGATATAGTTGTATATATCAATACCAGTGTATTTTTTGGTGCCTACTATTTGTTCTTTTGCTTTTTGGCCACTGTTACACTGTTTTATTTTCCAATTTTTTAATTTTTAATTTTTCTTTAAAAATTCCATGTTTCCTCATACTCATTTGGGACTTTAACATTCTTTCTATTTTAGATGTTCTCCTACACAGTTGATCATGAATAACTAATTTCTCAACATCTGAGATAATTAGCATATTCAATCTCTTGTTGAATAATATAAAGATATTAGAATACTTTATTAACTCTATCCAGGTTATAAAAACAGCAAAAAGCTGTTGCTGCCCGGGCTAGAGTGAGGGCCATGGCGTCAGCCTAGCTAACAGCAACCTCAAACTCCTGGGCTCAAGCGATCCTACTGCCTCAGCCTCCCGAGTAGCTGGGACTACAGGCATGCGCCACCATGCCCGGCTAATTTTTTGTATATATTTTAGTAGGCCAATTAATTTCTTTCTATTTTAAGTAGAGACGGGGTCTCGCTCTTGCTCAGGCTGGTTTCGAACTCCTGACCTTGAGCGATCCGCCCATCTCGGCCTCCCAGAGTGCTAGGATTACAGGCGTGAGCCACCGCGCCCGGCCCCACACAGTAGCTTTGTCCAAAATATTTGCCTCTTTCTGAGCCCCCTGTAATAATCTGTGCCTTTGTGTTTGTTATTTCTTTACCAGAATGACTAGATATTCCTTTCTGTGTTTGGTTAATGGCTGCCAAGCTTTTCAGACTCAGCCTGTATTCCTCCCATGAAATCATCTCAGTCTCCCAGAAACCATGTTAGACATTTCTTTCCCTTAATCTCACAGCACTTCTACGTAGCTCTACCTTAGTGCACATCCCCCAGGTGTCATGGATTGCTCTCTTTCACTTCCCATTAGCATGTGAATTTCGTAGCCCAGCAACGTTGCGTTATTCAGTTCATTTCCCTAGTGTCTAGTACAGCATCAGGCAGGGATGTAGTAGGTACTCAGTGAATCAATTTAGATTCGATTTTCAGCAAGGATGTCTTTGATTATTTTAATCAAATGGAGTTCATGCTTGTTTTGGAGATTTTTTTTTTCAATTCAGAAGAGTTTTCAGGTATTCACATACACTCATGCCCACACACAAAGTAATAAATAATACATTCATAAATAGCACACTGATTCCAGAAGGATTTTATAAGTTAGCACCAATGTCAAAGTGAATGTGTCACTGTAATAGAGGCCTTAAAAACAAGATATGACAGACTCTGATCAAAATGTTAAATCTGACATTGTTCTTGGATATGTTAATTAAATCCCAGGTATTTGGAGCTTAAAGAAGACAAAAAATATAGCATCTGAACTCTTTGTCAATGACACGAAGTTCCTGCTAAGGATATAGGTTTCAAGAGTACTATCCTTGCCTAAAATCTATTTCTTCTGGCCTAGATTTATGATCCCAACAACAATCGGTATGAAGTTCCTGTACCTCTGAACATACCCAGGGCTCCGTCCAGCACCCCTGAGAGTCGACTCTATGATGTTCTCATTAAGAAGAATCCATTTGGGATTGAAATTCGCCGGAAGAACACAGGCACTGTAATGTAAGTGCTTCTAGTCTGCCTCAGAGTTGATGCTTACCTGTGCACTCACTGCCAGGTCCATTGTCCTTGGAGGTATCCTGGCTCAAAGCCTCACACTGTCCACTTCCAGAGCCATAAATAAGTTATATCCTTCAGGTCTGTTTTTATAGAAAATCTTTAGCATCCTGGGAATAATTACTGAGGCAGTTGCACGTACCTGGGAATTCATCCAACAATTCTTTATGCGGCACCTTCCCTATAATTAGGTGTTGCTGGTTATAGACAGATGAGGTTTCTCTTCTCATGACAAAAAATACTTAGTAAATAACAAAGATAATTTAAGTTACAATGTAAAAAGGAAGCTGAGGTGGAGACGACTGCTGTGTAGGAAAAAGAGCAGGGTGATCCAGAGTTATAGAGAGGTTACTGCTTGATAGTGTGGTCAGAGTAGGTCGCTTTGAGGAGGTAGCATTTGAAATAGGACCTGGATGAGAAGGAGCCACCCACGTGGAGCCTGGGGGACAGGGAACGAGCATTTCAGACAGAGAATAGTCAGTGCATAGGCTGTGAGGTGAAGCCAACGTGGTGTGAAGGGATAGAAAAGGTCCCACGCGGGTGGAGCAGTGTGGGAAGTGAGGAGCTGAGTTCTGGGAGATGCAGCTGGGATGCTGGGAGGGCTTCAGATCGCACAGATCGCGTACAGCCTCGAAACGTCAGCTCTGGAGGCTATGCAGGAAGTGACTGCGGGCGCGAGAGTGGCCGGCAGGGCTGGAGTGGAGTGGTCGCCGTTGCCATGGTGAGAAGTGCTTGGGTGTGGTGCTGTGGAGGGAGTGCTCAGAGGGGGTAATGGCAGAGGGAAACAGAAGAAGGCAGGATGACACCTGGGCTTTAGCCAGGATATCTATGACTGTTTTAATCAAATAGAATTTATGTTTTGTTTGGTAGATGAACAGGTTCTGGGAGGTGGGGAGGAAATCAAGGGTTCTGTTGTCCTGGAAAAGTCAGCTGCTTGAAGCCGATAGAAAAGCCCATCCTCTTTTTCAAACCTACCTTTTTGTGCACAGATGGGACTCCCAGCTCCTTGGCTTCACCTTCAATGACATGTTCATCCGCATCTCCACTCGCCTGCCCTCCGCCTACCTCTACGGCTTTGGGGAGACCGAGCACACAGCCTTCAGGAGAGACTTGAACTGGCACACGTGGGGGATGTTTTCCCGAGACCAACCCCCCGGGGTAAGGGCAGGGCGTTCCGGGTCTGTGTCTCTGCCCGCTGCACCCACACTGTGTGCCCTTTGTGCTTTATTTTCCCAAACTCAATTCAGATTGTCACATTCAGCTTTTAGACGAGTGGGTCAATTCTCAGGCTCCTTTGTTTCCGTGAGTTTATCTCATGGAGAAGGCTAGACCCATCTCTCTCAGCACAATGTCTTAACCTCCTGCCACTTCTCCCCCATGACTCTGCAGTACAAGAAGAACTCCTACGGCGTGCACCCCTACTACATGGGACTGGAGGAGGACGGCAGTGCCCACGGGGTGTTCTTGCTGAACAGCAATGCCATGGGTGAGATGATGCCAGTGTCGTCCCTTATTTTTGTGTGCCAGTCATTCTTGAGCAACTTTAGAATGTGTTTGATCCAGCTTCTCCCTAAAGTCAAAATTATTATCATGTGTGTGGTGTTTGTTTTTTTTTTTTCTTTTTGTTTAGCCTTTCTATTTATTTCAGTCCAGTAACATGTGATAACAAGATCTAACCCAACTCTTATTTTGACAAAAATCACATAAGAAGGGATAAGTAAAACCAAGTGAGTCCCAAATATCCTGAGATCAGCTAGTGGGAACCGTCTATACAGTCTGAATTAGTGGTGAGGCTGTGTCAGAGCAGTCTCTCGGAAGGTATGAAGGTGTGAAGAAAATTTGTATGGTCTACAGGAGGGGAGTGAGAAATCATGAGGATGGGAAAAAAACAGGCATATAAGGCCTGCTGAAATCCAAATAAGGTCCGTGTCTGAATTAATAGTATTATATCAATGTTAGTTTCCTGGTTTTGACAATGTACCATGGTTATGTGAGATGTTTTCATTGGGGAAGGTGGATGTGGTGTACACAGGAACTCTCAGTGCTATTTTCATAACTTCATGTGAGTCTTAAACTATTCTTAAATAAAAATTACAACAATAATTTTTAAAAAGCAGAATTAAAAAACAGAAAGCACATCAAAGGGAAGAAAACTCCAGGGATGGGACCTGTAGACTTTCACTTAACTTCTTCAATTCTATGGAATATAGTACAAAATACCTGCTGTTAACACTCCACGATAGGAGGGCACAGGAAGAAGGAGAAGGTGTGGATTTCAGGGGTAATTTCTTACCCTGAAGGTTTCCAACTGCATTGACATTTTGCTATACTTTCAGATGTGACGTTCCAGCCCCTGCCTGGCTTGACATACCGCACCACAGGGGGAGTTCTGGACTTCTATGTGTTCTTAGGGCCAACTCCAGAGCTTGTCACTCAGCAGTACACTGAGGTAGGGGGAAGTTCAACTGGTTATCAAGTATTTATACAGCACATTGTGTGTGCCAAAACCCACATTCATTAATATAGCTTTCAGATGATAACTGGAATTATTGGTCTTTCTCAGAGAAAGATTATAGAATAAGGGAAAATAAGTACATTCCAATAAGTGTTCAATTCAATACCTCTCTAAGCATTGCAAAGTAGCAGAAGTAGTAGTGGTATCAGTGGTGGTGATGATTGTGGTGGTGGTAAGGGGTGGTGATGGTGGTGATGATGGTGATGGGAGTGGTAGCTGAGGTGATGGTGATGATGGTGCTGATGGTGGTGGTGGTGATGGTGATGACGGTGATGGTGGTGGTTATGGTGGTGGTGATGGTGGTGATGATGGTGATGTTAGTGGTATCTGGGTTGACAGTGATGGTGATAATGATGGTGGGGGGCAGTGGAGTTGGTGGTGGTGGTGACAGTGGTGGTTGTGGCAGTAGCAATGGACACATATACTACTTATTGCATGTCAGAAAACTTCACATATATTAACGCATTCAGTCCTCAAAAAAAAGCACTATGAGCAGATACTATTATTATCCCCGATTTATAGGTAAAGATGCTGAAGCACAAGAGGTCACTTAACCTGTGCCCAAGGTCACACAAGCTAGAAGGACTGGAGCCTCTATGCTAAGCCAAGCATTTTGCCTCTGGGTTCTGTGCTCTTAACCAGTAGGATAGGATGCCTCTAGGAATCAGAGTGAAATCAGATTTTCTAGGCTTGTTAGAGAAGAAGTTTCCTAGCAGGGAGCTTTCTCCAAGGCATCCCAGTGGCTCTGCATTTCCTCAGTTTCTCTTTGGATTTGAATTTGTTCACTGTTTAGCTTGGGGCATGGAAAAAATATTTTTATTACTTCATGTGAAACTTCAATCTGGTTTCTCTTTTTTGAGGATTAATATTTTCTTTCTATTTTCTAGTTGATTGGTCGGCCTGTGATGGTACCTTACTGGGCCTTAGGGTTCCAGCTGTGTCGCTATGGATACGCGAATGATTCTGAGATAGCCAGCTTGTACGATGAGATGGTGGCTTCCCAGATCCCCTACGTACGTTCTCAGTCATGGCTTGGGGACCTTGTAGCTAACCCCAGTGTGTCTGTGTCTGGATTCATTTGACTGATTTTTATGGGGTTCTAAGAAGGTACAAAGTGCTTTCCTGTAAAATACCACACTGAGCCTCACGCCGGCATAGTAATAACAGGTGGGGGCCCTTGTCCCCATCTCATAGAGATGGTAACTGGAAGATTCACAGTGATTTGCCAGAGGAGGAGGAGAGAGGGCCGGCTCCAGGGCTCTTTCTGCTGTATCATGCTTCCTTTTATTAATATTACTTTCACATGATTTCAAAACATTGAGTCAAAAAATGCTTAGTTTTATACGAATAAACGATCCACCGAACAGCAGTCTTGCTTAATTTAAAAAAAAAATTAACCCCAAATCAATCAGACTATCTTATACTATGACCTCGGTTCCAACACTTCTGTCTGCTTTGAGCTAATCACTGACTGGATATAGGGATCCTGCAACAGGTTTGCAGAGTAGATACTCATGGAAACAAGCTCTGTCCTCCACTTGAGGACGAGAGGGGAGTCCAGTAATCAGAGAACTGATCCCATGAGCCACTTACGTATTTAATTTTATGCCACTTACTTTTCTATTGTTTACAATTGTTCCAATAGTGGAAAGTACGTCGCAGGATTTCATTCTTAATAAGAAAGCTGTGTCAGATTACCCCCAGGACTGGATATTTCAAAGCAATTCCAGGTCTATGTTTTGTTTGTGTGTTTTGTAGGAGATTCACTATCCATGTCGTATTAGTCCTGGGTGGTTATTTTCTCTGAACGTGAACCGCTGATACTGAGGGCAGCCTCTTGGGGGAGGTAATCGTGTCCACTCCTAGTGTTGGCAGCTTGCGAAGCACTTTCTCCTCCAGTGATTTTATTTATCCTCACAACTGCCCTGCCAGGGAGGCGCTACCACCTCTTTTCCGATGACTTAGTTTTGTTCTATTTTAAGACTGAAATTTTGAAAAATGAGGCGAATTTCCCAGGGCCCATACCTAACAAGCAGCAGCACTGTCTGCAGTTCACCATCGGGTAGCGGAGGGTTGTTCTCCTATGGAGCCTGGACTTGTACAACGGCAGCCGCTGAGTTTCCTGTGTCCTCTCGCAGGACGTGCAGTACTCAGACATCGACTACATGGAACGGCAGCTGGACTTCACCCTGAGCCCCAAGTTCGCTGGACTCCCAGCTCTGATCCATCGCATGAAGGCCGACGGGATGCGGGTCATCCTCATTCTGGTCAGTCCTTCGTGGCTGGGTGGAACCTGTTTGGGAGTGTGGGTGGGCTCTGGTGAAGAAAGCCTTGTACTGTCTTCCCATGTGATGAGACATTGAAGTACAATAAGAAATGGGTGTTTTCCAGGATTCACAGAAACTACAGTTCAGGTGGAAGCTAGGGACTTCCCTCTTGAAGGGTTCTTTGTTCTGTCCCTTGTTTATTTTATGGCTTTGGTTTTTCCAACTGACTTGTACTTTGCTTTCAGGATCCAGCCATTTCTGGCAACGAGACACAGCCCTATCCTGCCTTCACTCGAGGCGAGGAAGATGACGTCTTCATCAAACATCCAAATGACGGAGGCATTGTCTGGGGAAAGGTATCATCTAAGCTACGATCCACTAATCCCCAGCCGGGGTGGGCCACTGTTACTGTGTTTGTGAATGTTATTTTTTGGCCTTTTCCTTTTGGGCTCTGTGGCCAGAAGTTCTTATTTTCTCAATCAATATTTGTTAACACAGTTAAGGACTTTTAGAGTAATGTAGATGCATTGTGGAATCCACTTTTCTCTAGATCAATTGTACATGATAATTGGAGTATATTGCCCCTAGAGATACGGTTTATAATTTCTTAGGAACTACTATCTAAGGGAAATTGTGTAGTGCATTTCTGTTAAACATTTTTGTCTCCACAGGTCTGGCCTGATTACCCTGATGTTGTTATTAATTCGTCTCTAGACTGGGACAGTCAAGTGGAGGTAAAAGGCCCTTTGTGGTTACTGGGTGAGGTCAGGGTGGCTAGGAAGGGGCAGCCTTACCCAGGAAACTGGACATGCCCATAGCATGGACTTGGGCACGACATGGGAGAAACACTTAGAGAATGTGCTCTGGGTGTCAGTCTGTGTGCTGACTGCTTTGCATGTCACTTTACTCCCAGTTGGGATGTAGGTACTTATTAACATCCTTGGGATCTAAGATCAGAGAGCTTAAATTACTTGTCCATGTTTTCAAGTGTCAGAGTAATGATTTCAAATCCAAGGTTGTCAGATTCCAAAGGCCCATGAAATTTCCACTCAATGATACCTACAGGAAGTACTCTCTTTTCTCTGAATTAATATACATGTTGTTGTCTTGGATATATATTTGAAACAGAGTCTCCAATCCTTGTCTTTAGTGATTGGATCTTTTCTCTGTTTATGTATGTTGTCATGGACAGTCTTCTCCACCTTCATTCTTGTAAATCCTGTCCCCACCACATCCTTTCTTGGGTTTCTCAACTTTGTTTCTGCCTCTCAGTTTCCAGCCTTAGGTTAAAACTTGCTCTCTCCTGGGAATAGGTTCTTACTTATAATGGATCCAGGTACCCCATGCTTCTGGACCTGAATTTTTTCCCAGATTCACTAAACTTCTCTTGCTTGAATAAAAAACACCTTATTGGTCCAGGAAGCCTCAGCCCCATATTGTGGCCAAGATGTGTGCCCCGTAAACTGATGCAACCTGTTTGCTTCGTTATCGATTGCTGTGATAATACCCATAGCAGGATTCTCAGAGAGGGGGTGGGGATCCTCTGGAGAGCAAGTATCTTGCCTTAACTCCTGAGCTCTTCTTCAACAATGATTATTCTTTCTGGGCAGGAACTGTAGCAGGGCATGTGCAGCCTTGCAACCTCCATGGAAGAGCTGGGGAGACAGGAAAAAGGCCTCTTTCCCAGGGCACCTCCCAAGGGTTGAAGGGACAAGGATACCAGGCTCTGTATGGTCAGCAATGTGGTATACACATTGGGAGAGGAACCGCTTCTGCTGTCAAGGGGCTGGCGACTATCTTATGAGCCCCACAGTCCATTAGCCATTATGGACAATACTGGCATCTTCAGGACATTTGGAAATCTGGGGGCAGTGTCTGTTATCGCAGTGACTGGGGGACAACAAGTGGCATTTAATGGGTGGTAACCAAGGATGCCCATAGCTCTGACTTCAGGGGATTCTCCACAAAGAATTCTCTTGCCCCAAATGCCAGTTTTGCCCCTGATGAGAAACACTTCATTAGGGGGGTCACAGAATCTGTTAGGTAGCTCATAAGAGATTCCCGGTCGATAGAATAATTTTAACTGTTTAACTGTTATTAGTAAGATCTACTCAATGAAGCTGAGAATGAGGCTACTGACATCCAGGTCTGGCCTCACTGAGGGTAACATGAAAGAAATAGCCAAGCAGCCTGTGGAAAGCAATTTCTGAGAGTGAAGCTCGGGAGATTTAATTCAGCACGTTTGGGGTGAGGTCCAGGAATTGCGTGTTGGTAGCACGAAATGGATTGTGATAAGTGATCCTGGGGCCCTGCCTGCACGTGGGCACATCTCTGGTGGAAGGCAGGGGAGGTGAGGGAGGAACAATGAGGCAAGCGTTGATACAGACAGGGGTGAGACAAAGCCAGCACCATGGAGAATGGCAGAACATTCTTCATGACATGGGTAAGGATCATCTGAGCAGAATTTAGGGAGGTTAATAAATAACAGTTGGTCAAATTTCCCATGTATATTCCATAACGGGATACAATTCTGACCTGTATGTGGCTGATACCAACTCTATTGTAACCATCCATCCCTCACCCCATCCATTGTTTCTAACCCTGCCTGATCTGGAGCTCTCTGTTTCTGGTGGAAAGTTGTCTTTGTCTGGTTCCATGATTTCTACCTTCATTTTCTAACAAAAGGCATCCCTGGCATGCCCCCCTCCCTCAAGATGCCCAGTGATGTGGCTCACTACCCTCTCATTTCTCTGACAGCTGGATCCCTGTATACTGATCTGTTTCCGTTTTTGTCTATGTGTTCGTCTTTTGCCTTTTGTCTTGACGTACGAGTTCCTGCTTGACTTTTGTCTGTTGTGTATAAGAACCGGAGCTCCCCTAGACCTAATCCTCTTTCTATTGTTCCTCCTCTCCTCCCCACCAGCATGATTTAGCTCTTTAACTCTTAAAATGCAGAAAGTAACATTAAGGAGGCAATTTACTGAGACATGCAAAGGACTGTACGTTCCATAACAAGTAACATGGAGTATATAGAGATTTATGGATATTTGCTGCTGCTGAGTGGTGTGAACCCACAATTAAACACTGAGAGTATTTACTTTATGTCAGGTTCTAAGCTAAGCACTGTAGAGAACATAAAGACCACTCAGAAGAATATAAAACAAGGTCCTTGCTCTGAAAAATCTTACACCGTAGCTATTAAGAAGTTATACCTTGAATCCATTTTTCAGGTTAGTAAAGACGTTGCTTTTATTATTTGAGGGAAGCTGAAGAGAAGAGGAGATTGAAACTTCTTCTCTAAGTCCTCCCAATTTATGTTACATACAACTGCAGTTTTCATGTGATTCTGAAACCGTAGAAAACACAGATGCATAGTAGTCAGTCTACTATCATAAAATGTAATCCTAGCCCTTCCTCCGCTTCCCCAGTGGGAATGACACAGGAGAGGCCCACCTGGACTTTCTTTCTCACCTGTTACAGTACCTCTGATGTCTGCAGTCTCTCTCTGGCTCCTGCTTTGTCTTTGAGGAGTGCTTAGGAAATGCCAGGACAGAAGTTGAGAGTGGGGCATCTGTTAATAATTCATGAGGTAGTGAGTTTGGGGTGTTGATTGTTACCACTCATGTTGATATGAAGAGGAAAGCAGTATATGGATATTTTCCAAATGCTGAGGAGGTGTGAAATTTGCATGAAGTTTTTCTCTTTGCACTCCGTTTCTCTAATAGGCAAAAAACCATTATTTAAACTCAGTTCAAACTACCTATCACCATGTATTAATAGTACAAGTCTTTGCATCAGTTAAGTACTTAGTAAGTGCCTACTTTCTATCTAATATATTTATTTAGAACAAACAAATTCTATTTAATTTTTATAGCAATACCGAGCTTATGTGGCCTTCCCAGACTTTTTCCGTAATTCAACTATCAAGTGGTGGAAGAGGGAAATGAAAGTACTACACACGAACCCACAGAATCCAGAGAGAAGCCTGAAGTATGATGGCATGTGGATTGTAAGTGTGTAAGTGTGTGTGTGTCTGTGTACACATGCTAGGTGCATGTCTTTCTTTGTGTGCCCAAGCATATGCATCACTGACCTTTAGTCAGGAGGATAATCATCATCCATGGGAGACTTTGGACATATCAGACACTTGCTCTAACTGGGAGTGGAACAGCCTCATACTCCTCACACCTTGTACCTGGCCTCAACTTCCTACTGTAAAACCTCTGAGGCAATTACTAGGAATTTCTTGGAACTTTGATTGCCTTACACCCAGAGGGAGATTTTTTTTAACCCTCTAGCCTGTCATTCTGTAGGGGTTAATTGATCTTTCTAGCCAAGTCTCACCAGGATTTGATGAACCTCCCAGGGCTGCCATCTACAGGGGTTACTGGGTGTTCAATGATTTATTCATTATTTGCTTGTCTCTGAATTCATAGGATATAGTTATTTTACAAGTAAGCTGTGTCTGTCTTTGACATTTCTAGGATATGAATGAACCCGCAAGCTTTGTGAATGGGGCAGTTCTGCCGGGCTGCAAGGACGCTACTCTGAACCGCCCACCGTACATGCCATGTAAGGACTTGTCTTTCTCCCCTGGCAGAGCCATGGCTAGAAGGAAGATGGCCACTGCAGGAGCCCAGCAGCCAGCAGTTTGCTCTGATGGCTCAGGGCATGTCCTCATTGCTGCTGTGGTTTGCTGGGGGCCGTAGGCAAAAGCACATCAAATGCTCTACCAGTTGGATGTGTACAAGTTATTGGACTCATTGGGTGAATTTCTTGAATTTGTCCAGAAAGCATTTAACAATGGTAATGTCCTCAAAATATTCACACAGCTGTATTTCTTAGTTTTTCAGGCTTATGTTAATTCCTCCATAGGAATTTGTTGTGTCACCAAGGGGTGGAAGTAATGACTTCCCCTATCATGGAGTTAGTGGACTTTGGAGTTATACTTGTGTTCATATCGTGGCTCCAGAAATTATTCTCTCTGTGAGTTGTGTGACCTTTCATAGATGTTTCCAAGTCTCAGTTTCCTATAAAAAGCAGGTAACAATTATCTTCTTCTTAGAATTATGATGCAAATTACATGACATAATTTACACATGAAGGACCTGGGTCAGAGCCTGTCATGCAGAGCTTGACAACTGTGTGTTCTTTCCTACACCTCTGCTTTCTCCAGAGAACTTGATATTGAAAACATCAGTTAGTCTTAAGATCCAGAGTCCAAATCCTTGAAGAGAGGTCAGAGATAAACAGGGTCAGGGCTTGTTTTCACATCACCAGGTTTTTCCTTTCAGATTTGGAGTCCAGGGCCACGGGCCTGAGCAGCAAGACCCTGTGCATGGAGAGCCAGCAGATCCTGCCAGACGGCTCCGTGGTGCGGCACTACGACGTGCACAGCCTGTACGGGTGGTCCCAGACCAGACCCACATACGAGTGAGTCACTGTCTCCCTCCCCCAGTTGGCACAGCCTGCAGGGACAGCCAGTGACTGATGTAGTTACCCTACTTTTCTTTTCATTCCCCACTGTAAGGGTTAAGAAGATTTTAATTACAACTATGTAGCAATTCTTATTTATCAAACATACACCCATTGAGCATGGAGCCAGGCTCTGTGATTATAATTAGAAGGACAGATTTAAATAAGGCATGGTACCACCAGTACCAAAAAGATTGGTCCTAGTGAGGGAGACACTGGTAAATGTCACACAGTGCAGCTAGTGCTATAATAGCTTTAGCTACAAGAGGCAAAGGGAACACAGAGGGCTGGACATCTCTCTCCTTTATTTCAAAAGTGAATCATCGGTTGAGATTTTTTTTTTTGCTATGCTTTTTGGAGAGTCAACTGGTGTTTTATTGAATTATCACAGTCCCACTTTGTAAGCTCAATGAATAATACAAATTATTCTAAGGAAAATCTTATAAAGAGATTCACTCTCTTCCTCCCCAAATATAGAAAACCAAGTATTGAACAAATCAATAGCAAGATTTAATGATTACTTATCAATTGGGGGCACTCCAGTGAGTTTGCTACATGGTGAAGCTCTTTGTAAAACACTCTGAAAAGAAGGTAAAACTCATCATCTGCGTCATCTGGGATCCATCAGTGGAGACCTCATTACGGCTCAGATTCCCATGTTCCTTCCAATCACGCAGCAAACATTCTGTCACTGTGCCCTAGTGCAAGAGCTCTTGGACAAGAAGCTCTGTGGCCTTTCCTCCCCTGCTGTGCCCTCCGTTCACCTCCTTGTTCCCCTCCAACCAGAGCTGTGCAGGAGGTGACAGGACAGCGAGGGATCGTCATCACCCGCTCCACATTCCCCACTTCTGGCCGCTGGGCAGGACACTGGCTGGGAGACAACACAGCTGCCTGGGACCAGTTGAGGAAGTCTATCATCGGTGTGTGGGCGCATTCCAGGGGCCTCTGCTGGCAGGGAAGGGAGGATCCTTGGTGAAGGAGGGAGGAGGCAGGTCACAAGAGCCTCGTCTGACACAGCTGTGCTTCTCATTGCAGGCATGATGGAGTTCAGCCTCTTTGGCCTATCCTATGTAAGTGTCCTTTTGTTCTGTCTTAGTCACCAAGAAGATGGCAACATCTTTCAAAAGTCATCAACAGGCTTGTTTTATTTTCTTTTGTTTTAGACAGGAGCAGATATCTGTGGGTTCTTTCAAGATGCGGAATATGAGATGTGTGTTCGCTGGATGCAGCTGGGGGCGTTTTACCCCTTCTCGAGGAACCACAACACCGCGGGAACCAGGGTAGGACATTGGCTCCTACGTCAGGGGTCACTTGAAACAACTTCCCTTTTTAAGCTACAGTTCATGCAGTCTGTGTTTCCTGGGGACATCTTCAAAATCACTAAACCCTTCTGTCTCAATGAACCATATTATTCGGTGTTACTTAGATTATTTGTTTTATTTAGGTAGAATTTTACCAAACATGTATCAAGAAGAATGTCATATGGGAAAATTTTATTAGCCATCCTGGGAGAGATTCAGTGACTTGTTCCATTCTATGAAGAATATTCTCTGGGTCTCGTCTCTAATTATCTTTTGGTTAGCAATGTGTGATCTTCATTCAGAATGATATTTCAATCCCTTAGGTCCCCTGGAAAGAGCTCCAAACAATATCATTTTTTTTTTCTTTAGAGACAAGACCCTGTGTCCTGGAATGCTACCTTTGTGGAAATTTCCAGAAGTGTCCTGCAGACAAGATACACACTTTTGCCATATCTCTATACCTTGATGCACAGGGCCCACACAGAGGGCATCACTGTTGTGAGGCCTCTTCTCCATGAGTGAGTATGTAGCCAGGATCCCAGTGATTCATGGATAATTTATTTCATTCTACAGGGTGGCAGTTGATGCAAACAGTGCTTCCAGATTAAAGCCGTGATTGCCTCTTGACATAAGCTCTTCAGGCACAGACCATACTTTGTTGCTCCCTTTAGCACACTGTGACACATGCCATAGGTCATTGATAGAAGGCTATTTATTGAATGAGAATTTTTTTTAAATGATACAACACACTGCAGAATAATTTCTTTCTAAATTGGCTATGCAAAGGCCTATCTAGTTTCTTTGCAGCAATTTGGTTATACTAAGCCAAAATGAGCGGAGGTCACAAAAGACAGCCATTTTGGGGGAGAGTTGAGGGATGAGGGCCATGCTTGCATTTAAAATGTGCACTATGGTGCTCAAATGGTGGGAGTGTTCACTAGGGATTTGGGGGGTCGGGGGTAAACCCACGTCTGAGCGATGTGGTGGGCACTGTGGAGGGGTGGGACATGCTTGAAAAGTAGTTGGGGAGCGGAATTAGGGGTCTCAATAGGGGAAAGGAATTCCTCAAAAACTGATTTATGTGATTAAACTGTACACCTCGGTAAATTC
>CAUYRT010079855.1:0-25367 GCA_963574885.1 Lepilemur ruficaudatus | reverse complement strand
CCTAGACCGATGTCTGAGAGGGTCTTCCCAACATCCTCTTCTAGGATTCTTAAGGTTTCCTGCCTTAGGTTTAGGTCTTTTAACCATCTTGAGTGTATTTTTGTGAGAGGTGAGAGGTAGGGATCCAGTTTCATTTTTCTGCATGTAGCTATCCAGGAAAGATCCTTTTTCATTGGTGCACGTACTTTTGTCTGAAGGTATCTATCCCCAGGATTCCCGGGGCGCAGACTTAGGTAGGCACTAAGTCCTGTGGAAATGAGCGCAACCGAGTGATCGCGAATGGGACTAGAAGGTTCCAGCACAGCTGTGCCTGTTCTGCTGGAAGAGGTGATGGGAGGGTGTGACATCTGCCGCCTCGGGAATGTGCGTGCTGGTTCTGTCATTTCCCCTGCTCCCCTGAGGATGGCTGGAGTAGGATTTGAATTCGCTCTGTGGGGTCTGGTGATACACTTTGGATTTGACCCTTATCTCAAAAAAAAAAAAAGAAATAAAACCCTTTGAGGGAACTGTATATCCCTCTGGGGGGATGGGTGACAAGATGGTGACCTGTCGTCTCTATTGGCTGTGCCATTTAAAACCGGCTTTGAATTTGTGATTAACTTGAGCTTTCAGTGGGACCAAGTGTGTCTGTCTGTCTCATTGTCCCCGGGCTCCCCAGTGCTGGGACAGTGTGAGCCGCTCACCTCCTAGGGACTCACTGTCACTTGGCTGTCGCTGAGCCACCTGGACAGCGCTGTTGGTGTGGAATCCGTCTCCAGAGCGCGTTGCGTGTGCTATTTGGGCCGCTGCCTCTCTGCAAATGTGCTGCCTGTCGTCTGCCTGCGCCGGGGAGAGGCCCAGGAAGGCTCGGTGTCCCTTCGTTTCCTTCCTGCGACACCGTCAAGGGAGACGATGCGTTAATTTCCTCTCTGTGCAAGTGACTCATCTTTGTGGCGGGCACAGGAGGGAGGCATGGACCCAGCGGTTGAAGCTTGGTCATTTGTCCATCTGTGCCTGGGAGCTACGGTGGGCTGTCAGCCTGATGGCCCCTGTGGACCCTGCGTCCAGGTGATCACAGCTCAGAGAGTCCCCTCCCAGTGAATGCAGGGGGGACACGTGCATCGCTTTGACGACGTGGCGGGAGGAGGATGGCGTGACTGACTCCAGCTAAGCGACTCTAGCCGGGTCCCCGGCTGTCTGGGCCATTCTCACTGGGACCGCAGACCGGGGGAGGGGGTGGGGTGTGCAGAAGGCATCTCTTGTGCCCCCGTCCCAGCAGACGGCTCGGGGAGCTGCGACAGAACATCCTGCTGTCCCCTTTTCCAGATTCCGAATTGACAGAATTGTGAGAAATAGGAAATGGTGGTTGGTTCTGAGCCACTGCGTTTTGGGTAGTTTGGTATAAAACAGTCGACAATCAAACACATTCAAGAAGTATTTCATCAGCGCCTGGGGTGGGCTTGTACCCGGGCTGGCCTCTCTGCTGCAGAGTGATTAGAGTGTCAGTAGCAAGAAAGACGTTTATTAAGCATTTCCAAGTGGGGAAGGCGGTGAGTTTCTCACCAGACGCTGAGTTCTGGAGTGTTTTGCCTTGAACCCGATTCCCTTGGGTACTTTCGTCATTTTCCATTTTTTGTAAGTTTGTTTGAGTGCCTCCTGGCGGTGGGTTGTGCTCTCTTTTTTTCCCCCAAGATGAGAAATTTCTCGAGGGGCAGGGATGGGAGTCGCTTTTCTTCTCCAAGGAGGAGGCACAGACTAGAGGTTGAGAGCGTGGATCCTGCGATCAGGTGGGATTTTGTTCCATGTCTAGGGTGTTGGCATGTATTAGCTGTGTCAGCTGGGAGAAGTTTGCCTAGTTTGCCTAAGTTTGCCGAGCTGTGTGTGTGTGTGTGTGTGTGTGTGTGTGTGTGTACGAGAGAGACCTCAACTCCTCCATGCATAACCTCATGGAGTCTGGAAGTGACGTAGGCTGATGTAGCACAGTGTCTGATGAGATAACTCTTGAGCTGCCTAACTCGCTTGTGATCAAATTTCATTTAATTTGATTAAAAAAAAATTAAGTGTCCACCAAGGGTGGAAAGGCTACAGTGGTGAACAAATTTTGGGGTTTAGTCCCTGGAGCGTGGAACAGTGGTTGGCATACAGTCGGTGCCCCATAAATATTTGTTTGTTGGGTGAATGACTGTTGTGTGAAGTGTATTTCTCTGTGAGTTATTCTTTTTTTTTTTTTTTTTTTGAGACAGAGTCTCACTCTGTCGCCCGGGCTAGAGTGCCATGGTGTCAGCCTCGCTCACAGCAACCTCAAACTCCTGGGCTCAAGCGATCCTCCTGCTTTAGCCTCCCAAGTAGCTGCGACTACAGGCATGAGCCACCATGCCCGGCTAATTTTTTTCTATATATTTTTAGTTGGCCAATTAATTTCTTCCTATTTTTAGAAGAGACGGGGTCTCACTCTTCCTCGGGCTGGTCTCAAACTCATGACCTTGAGCGATCCTCCCGCCTTGGCCTCCCAGAGTGCTAGGATCTGTGAGTTATTCTTGTTCAGGAGGTGTTTGAGGTTGCAGTGAGCTATGATGAGGCCACTGCACTCCAGCCTGGACAACAGAGTGAGACCCTGACTCAAAAAACACCAAAGAATGGCCAAAGTCTAGGTATCTGATGATGAAAAAGAGGGTCTTGAGAGGGGGCTGGAGAGGAAGGACCAGACACAGGAGGAAGAACTGGGAGGATTTGGAGACGAACCAGAGGCAGAGGAGAGGAGGAAAGAGTTAACCCAAGTCACCATAGCAAGGGGCAAGAGCAAGTCAAGTTCTACATCTTGTTTCGGGTCCTGTCAACACTGGGTAGGTTCTGAACGAGCATTCCACCATGGGCAGAAGTGGAAAAGTTAAAGATAAAGGAGGATATTGGGAGAAGACCAATATCTAAATCAACTGTAGAAATGGGATCCCCTCACTCTGTTGGCCAGACTGGTCTCAAACTCTTGGCCTCAAGCAATCCTCCCACCTCAGCCTCCCAAAGTGCTAGGATCACGGGCGAGAGCCACCGCACCTGGCTGACTGGTCATTCTTGATCCACCTTCGTAATTTCTTCATGTCTGTGTGCCTGAACCTGAGCTAGTTTTGTTTATATTTTTCTTTCAATCACTTTTTAAGATATAGTCTGTAAAATCTGTGAAATCATGGGTTTTATGTGATAGCTGGCTTTCCCAAATATTCATTAAAATGAACACACAACTGTATTACAAAAACTGTGTCTGTATCACAAAATCATTTCTTGCCCGTGTACTGTTTATACCAGCCTTTGAACTGTAACAGTGATTCTCAACTGTGGCATTACCTTAGATTCATGTGGGAAGATGTATTTTTTAAAGAAGTGTCCCAAGCTTCACCAATTAAACGTTTCTGGGAATGGGGTACAGGTTAGTTTTTTTCTAGAAAGTTCCTTGGGGTGAGTGTAGCCTAGTATTCAGCCAACATCGAGAAACAGCCTAAAATGTGTTTCAATATATTTACTATTTTTACTATATCCATGGTTTACATTATTTATGTATTAATCCTCTTGCAACCTGCCATTTTTGAGACTTACTGGCTGCACAGAAACAGTTACAGTGCTCTGAATATTGGCAGCACAGGCAGCATTTTTTTTTTTTTTTTGAGACAGAGTCTCACTCTGCTGCCCGGGCTAGAGTGCCGTGGCATCAGCCTAGCTCACAGCAACCTCAAACTCCTGGGCTCAAGCAATCCTCCTGCCTCAGCCTCCCAAGTAGCTGGGACTACAGACATGCGCCACCATGCCCGGCTAATTTTTTCTATATATTTTTAGTTGGCCAATTAATTTCTTTCTATTTTTAGTAGAGATGGGGTCTCGCTCTTGCTCAGGCTGGTTTCAAACTCCTGACCTTGAGCGATCGATCCACCCACCTCAGCCTCCCAGAGTGCTAGGATTACAGGCGTGAGCCACCGCGCCCAGCCTATGTGTGTTACTTGTAACTAGGTCATTGATAAAAACGCTGAATTGGCGTAAATAAAGGCCTTACTGATCAAGTTTCTCCTGTTTGACATGGGTCCATTAATTGCATCATTTATATATATGTGTGTGTGTGTCTGTGTGTGTATGTGTATATATGTATACATACATATATATTACATTTTATAACATTTATGTATATACACACTCACGCCAATGTTCAAACCATTGCAATTTTGTATCTCTGTATCTTCAGCTATTGTGATACTTCACTGTACTGTTTCTGGGCAAATTAATACTACGATACCTCTGCTTCTATATTTTGGCTGTTCGCTGAGGATTTCTCATCTTTCACTGCCCTGTGAAATATTAACATTCTCCAGGTTCCACTGGCTGTTCACTCTGCCACCCACCCCTAGATGGGCACTTCTAGTTTTATGGTAATTGTTCGGTGTGACCTTCACGTTGAACATCCAACTTTCTATTGTCTGTCTCTACCTGACCTGCCATAGAGGCACCAAAATGCAGCTCTCCCCATATATATATGCTGCTCTTCCCTGGTTTGCCATTGCTGGCCATGTGGCCAAGTCAACAAGTCTAAAAGTGGGGTGTCTTCTCTGTCCTCAACCCCGTACCTGAACATCATGCCATGATCATCTGCCTCGGAACATTCCCCAAAGCCCTCTAAGCTAACAAAATACATCTATCATCTAATTCCTGGATTGAATCTCATTTATTAATCCTCACACCAATCATCAATTCTTTTAAAACGGCTGATGGACGTTCTTCTGAGCTCCTACCATTTTTGCATAGCATTATAAATAATTACCAAATTTGAGAGGAGTCCTCTTTTTTTTCCAAACACAATTGAAACACAGTTGCAAAAGAACCCACCATATAGCACATGGTCAATCAATATTTTTTTGTTTTAAGTAAAAAACAATTGGATAGTGGATTGGGAAAAATGCTGCGTACCAGTGTGGAAATGGACAGCAACCCACAACACTGGGAATTCGAATTTATTCCTCAGGGTGTGGGGCAGAGTGAACCTCCAAGCAGCAACCCTGGTTTCCGACATGGGTGGACCCACCTTGTTTTTGCCCGTCTACACTGGTCATTGGAATATTTTCAACATGTTTATTCTCTGCTGACAGCATTCAGGAGACACAGCTCATGGAACCACGTCCTATAATGCCTTGGAAGCCAAACACCTGATACTTGAACCTAACACTTCCAATTACAGAAGGTTCTTTCTCACCTGCAAATAGGTGTGAATTTCTCTGAAGACATTTTCAGACGTAGAGAGTTTCTGGTTAGAATTTGTACTGACATATTTTGGCTTTCTGTTATGTGATTTTTAGCTATCTGCAGGTGATAGAAAGTGGTAATTTTTTTTTTTTTGTAGATTTTCAGCACAGTTTTTAATGGTATAGAAGAAACCAGCATGCAAATACTGAATGACACATACAGATGTCACGAGGATTTGGAGATTTTATTGGTATTTTTGAAGGAATTGTGTGTATTAGGATGAGCAAGATAGATGGGATTTTCAGATACGGAAAAACGTGACTTTTTATATCCCGAGTGTAGAAATGCAATCAGAAGTTTTTAAAATGTTATATTCATTTGATATTAACTTGGAGATGTCCTCTATAAAACACATATTTTATTTGTTTTATTTGAAGACGTAAATATTTGTTCTGTAATCATTAAAACACTTATGTCTTAATGGGTATAAATGATGTGAAGGCATTATACATAACTCCTTAAGTTACGTATGAAATGAAAATATGCACATTTTTCATATTCTCAAAGAGAATTACCTTTTAAATTAATCTTTCTGTATCTTTCCTCAGAACAACTTCCTGTGTCTTATATTTAAAAAAAAAGGGAACATTTTGGATATTCTGACCGTGGTCGGCCTACAGCTGGCCTACAGCATTTACACCATGTCGGATCGATCACGGGGCAACTGCTATTAATACGAAACTATTTATACAATCTGGGTTATAAAGTAGCTAAATCTTCAGATGAAAATTCACAGCTGGTAGGACTGCTGCCATCCTTGTGAATTATAGTTATTGAATCCCACAGTCATTATTATAATTAAACCCTAGTAATCAATGTTGACTGACTCCCGTTGCCCACATGCTAAGGTATCATTTTACTAGAATCTTGAAACCATCACGAAAATGTGAGAAAAATTCAGAACTTCTTAAACAGAAACTTTTCCCACTCCTTCTAATTATGGGTAACACTGCATAACATGTCATTCCTCCAAAGATAACACATCCTGTTTTTCCTCATCCGGGGAAAGTAATTTATTACATTTTGGGGAACTCTCCTTTGATAAGGACATGGACTTTGATTTTTTTTTTTTTTTTGGAGACTGTTTAGAACTCTGTGAAAATGCCTTTCTCTCATGTTTTATTGAACAAGTACTAAGTAATGGAACAGCTGTTTATTGCATACGCAGACAGAGGATTAAACTTAATGTCATTGAATGCAAATAGGCAAGTCTACCATGTTTTCCGAGATGAAGCTTCACATGTGTTACTTACCCCCTCTCCTCCTCAGGTGATGGCTTTAGGAAATTCAGCAACAGTCTGGCGTACGTCCACCAGCTCCTACCAGCAAATTTATCATCTTCCCTGTATTGGTTTGCAATTGCTGTCATAAGAAATGACCACAAACAGAGCAGCTTACAACAAAAACACCATCTTACATTTCTGGAGATCTGAAGTCCAAAGTCAGGCTCGCTGGGCTAAGATCAAGACGCCAGAAGGGCCGTCTTTCTCTCTGGAGGGTCTAGGAGAGAATCCATTTCCAGCTCCCAAGGCGGCCCAGTGAACGTGGAGGTCCTTTCCTCCATCTTCAAAACCAGCAGCGCTGGGCTGAGTCTTTCTCTGTGGACCCGCGCGAGTGTCTCTTTGCCTATTCCTTCCTCCACCTTTGATGACTCTTGCGCTCACCTTATGTGCAACCAGACAGTAGGCAACAGTCCACCTGCCATAAAGTCACCTGATTTGAAATCTTCATTTCAGCTGCAACCTTTGCCCAGTAACATGATATATTTACAGATTGCAGGAATTAGGGTGTTCATGACTTTCGAGGGGAGGCATGTTTCTGACGGACAGATACCTGCGTCTCCATCCACAAAGGACGCCTTCCTTCTGTCCTGTACCAGCTCTGAATAGCATCCACTGATGGGCACCGTCTTGGCCAGTGAAGGTACCCCTTCCTGCCTTCTGGAGCCCACACACCGAGGTTGGGGAATGTGAATCACTTTGTCCTCAAAGTTAAACTCTTGCCAGGAGATACGCATTGGGGATTCGGAGCTGTGAAATCTTTTCAGACTAGAAATGCTCCCCTAAGAGACACGTGGTACTTTTCCCGACCAATCTGACAGCAAGGACATGGGGCTTTGAGTCAACTACCAATCCCTAATTTGCTGGGAAACTGACTTATAAATTGATTCATTTTGCTGTTCATTAACCTGGAAGGCAGTCCTGCCTCCATTCTGGTCACAGTGGATTAGTGTCTCTTTGCTTTTGTTAACACCTTCCACTAAAAATTGAGATAGTTATGCCAGCATGGAAAATAAAATTTTAATTTATACATAGGATAATGGTATTTATTCCATCAAACAGCGTAGTCGTTTGCCAATAAAATGAATGTTCATAAGATACTAATCTCGAATGAACTTCTAAGGGCTTAAAAACATTAAGATTAAAGTCAAATCTTATATTGAAAATTTTATCATTTTGCATTTCGCAAAATGTATGTTGCATGTAAACATTATCCTTAAAACCTAGGGAAGATAATTTTATACACAGCATGCTTACTAAATCACTTGTAACTGTTCGACTGAGTTAACACTATTCTAAGATTATCAGGAGAGTAACATAATAGCATGCAAAGACCAACATCAGCATTGCAAAACCCCAGATAAAAATATGCAGTGTCAAGCTTGCACAATACAAATGTGAGTTTGCAAATAACCAAGCCAAGGTTTGCACAGTTGAATCTTATGAGAATACTACTTTATACCGATCTAATTAAAAACACCATATTATATACCTAAAATAACTTTACAAAGTTCACCTTCTTGCTCATTTACGAAAAATTTGATTTCTATTGCTTCTAACATTGGCATTTATAAAAATTTTAGTTAGGTCCTGACATTGTGTCTATGTTTAATATTTGAGTTGAATTAGTTGCCTAGGTAACTACATTAAGGTCCATGACATTTTTTGTGGTTGTTGTTTTCATGAACATTGACCAACAGACCTTGGTGTTTATAAATGAACATAAACTCAATCACGAACCCCACTATCAAATGCTTGTTAAAACACACGATAACAAGTTTTTAGATGATAAGCTAAACAGTTGTTCATTTGTAAGCCAAAAGCAGATTATCCATAATCAATGAATTTAAATAGTTGAATAATAACAGAACTATTGGGAGAATGTAAACCCAATAAGCAGACACAGGGCATGATATTTGGGTAAGCTGATAGAAATAAAAGGGTTTTGCTCCGTGAGACGCCGCATTCTTCAAGTCTTTTAAGCGATACATGCTGAGATTCTTCCCCGCAGTTTTCCTAGAAAGGTTATCCTGCCCATTTAAATTCCCTAAAAGAGTTGTATGTCTTCTTTTATACGGTTAACCTTGGGAAATGAGGTATGAGGAGATTAATAAAAACGCTCATGTGCAGAGGCAAATAACCTGTGATTTGAATACTATTAGAATAAATGGTCAGGGTAGGTAATGCTGTGTGTTGTGCGGTTGGTGTGTGCCCTTCAGCATATAAAAGTTTTAAAAGCAATGCATGAATTAAAGTTTAAATGGCATCTGGAGAAAGCATTTAAAGTAACAGAAAAAAAAAAAACTCGTACACCAAGATGCATGCACCAAATAAACACGGTACGAAGTGAATCTCGTGGGAGATTTAAGGCTAAGATACTCTTCATCAGGTTTTCAATGGCCCAATGTAATCCTTGAAACTTTCTGTCGAGCAACCCAAGGTGAGGAAAATACTATGGTGTGCTCCTAGGAGGATTCCCCTGAAGTTCTCACATTTGGAAATGTTAATAACACACTCCAGCGGTGGGGAACGCAAGCTCCGTGTTTGAATAACCGTTCTGCCCCCTAGTAACTTCGTGACGTCACTCACGTTATAAATTATTTTGGGTCTCCGTTACTTTGGGTCTCTATCTCTTTATCTGTAAAATGGGAGTATTAATTATTACCTCATAAGGTAGGATTGAGAGCTAAGGAGGTAATATAATAAAATTCCCAGATTTTTACCTGGGCAGAAGACTCTTCCTCTTGCAAATATACATGTGGCATGCAGAGCTCTCTCTTCTCCTAGCCCTTTGTCCTGTTCTGAATGGGATTAGAGACAAAAAGTGCCAACATAATATTTTCAGGGACTACTTTGTTCTTTATCTGTATTAATGTGTTTGTTAAAGATTAACTGCTATACAAAATCTTCCACCAGACTTGTACAGCTGGTGTGTAGACCCATGGAATAAATCATTTCTAAAACAAAACCAGGTCATCCGCGGTCATAACTACCCCACTGTAGTAGAAGAGTTTTCTGTCACCAGACGCATTCAGCCCCCAAAACATGTGTGGAACATACATCATAGGAGAAGCATCACATTTGACACTGGAATGAAGAAGTGTACACAGAAATAAGCTTCCTCCTTCATTTTCAGGTAATTTGAGTCACAGGTCGCAGGCAGAAACAAATGACCAGTATGCTTTTCTCTCCCTAAGAATTTTTAAGATTTTATATGGTGCAAAAAAAAATGCAATAGGATGTAAGGTCATGTTGCAATTAACCCCATGAAGAAAAGAAAGGGAATAGAATTCACTAAATGGCAAGAAAGGATTTTTTTGTTTCACCCAACGTGCAGAAAGATAGAGTGAACTGTCCCATGCTAATAATCAAAAAGAAGCCAGATACACCAAAAACAATCTCATTTTCCTGGGCCCATCAGAGAGCTTCAGACAAAACTCATGTGATAACAGCCTTGGATCTTAATAAACAAGTGAACATCCCTAGAAAGGCATGCTAGGTTTCTATGCCACATAATTAATTGCCATAAATGTGTTGGCTTAAAACAAAATACGATCATTGCCTTGGTACAGGAGTTGGGCGCAGGGTAGATGAGTCATATGCAGAGGTATAACTTAGCTGTTGTCTGGGGCTGCGTGCTCATCTGAAGGTTCCACAGGGGAAGGGCCTATTTCCATAACACACTCACTGAGGTTGCTGGAAGAATTTATTTTCTTATAGCTCTAGAATTTATTTGAAGTTTTCTGTGAATTTTGAATTTAGGGCACTTATCTATTTGGAGCTGGAATATTTCAAGCCCACATGGCCACGTGAGGCTCGCATCAATATACACCTGTCTGTGTGCAGGTGTTCTACACACGTACTGTACACACACTTTGCAGTGTGGAAGCATCCCTGCAGACACTCAAAAATGATAATGCAGTATCACACAGCACTCACACGTTTAATACTGATATAACCAGGTGTGTGCTAAGCATCCTATACGCTTAGCATTGCTGGTATTTCTTGTTGAGCAGGACACTTCATGAATCTACGGTAGGATATTTTTTTACCTTGGGCCAAGAATATTCCTGAACAGGATCCACAAGCATCCCTAGATGTATCCACGCCGGACGGACGCCGCGCATCATCTCAGACTTGGGTTTCTTGTTATGGCCAAAGGCCACAGCAGCTGTTGCATTTACTGTTAATTTAGGCATTACAAAATCGGTCATTAAGACATTATAAAAAATTTACTAAGCAAGAGCAGCCAGTGGTCACATATTCACCCCGCATGCCAGCGCCAAACTTTCCCCAGGTCTTTGATGACCTTCAGAGGTTTGTCATTAATATTGGATCAGTCTCTTGGGTCTCAGCCTCTCCCCTCTCATTTTAATCCGTGAAGGAGAAAACACCGCAGCTGATACTCGCTTACGGGCAGATAATAAAAGTTACTTTATTTCACCTGAGTGCAGAGAGTGCCATTAAGCCGTTGGACTTCAAATGAGCAGAACTAATTAATTTTCTTAAAAGAGCATCCGAAACATCTGCAGAACCTTATTAAAAATCTCACCTTATTTCACATCTGCAAAAAGTGACATGTTCTAACTAAAGGAAGATGTTAAGGAGGGTGTTAAACTTTGCCAGCGTCCGAGCCACGCTTTTTCTATCAGTAGACATGATACAACTCGATACCAGACTCACGCTACGCAAAAGCCACACGTGGTGCTTAAGGCACGAAAGGAAAGCGGCTGGGATTGGGGGACTTTGTTCCCGTGGGTATCGATGGCCCTGATAAATGACAGATCGCTCTTTCTGCTGGAGCGGAAAAGGATACCGTTCTCAGTTTATTTTAATTTACCGAAAAGTAGTCCTGTGACTATAGGGAGTGCAGAAAATGTTATATAAAGGAGACAAGTTGTTGATGATAGTCAGCAATTCTTGGTGATAAAGATTGGTTCCTGGGAGACTTGAGAATAGGGTTGATTCTACGGGAGGGTTTAAAGGACAAAAGCCAGCGAAGGAACAGCCACACCAAATTGGGGACAGTGTGGAATTCATTGGGGACAAAGAATTTCCTCAGCTGGGTTTTGTCTTGGAAAAGGTGAAACTTCAAGGAAGCTTTAATCGTTTTTTTGGTAAGAAAAAAGGAGTATCTCATAAAATCGATATAAACGTGTTCTGAATGTGAAAGCCATATTTTTCTACCGGGAAAAAAAATGGCCTCCCAAGAACAAGGATCTAAATGTCAAATAGTTTTTTAAAATATTTTTAGCAAAGGAAATGAAAAATTACAGGAGCATGTGATTCAGGCATCATAACGGCAATACATATGTGCACATAACCAGCATTGTAAAACCAAATAGCTTTTTTAAAAGAAGTAATGAAAGTAAGATATTACAGTTTCCCTCTTTCTCATAGATAGCTCTAGCAGGTTTCTATAATAAAAAAAAATTGAAAAATGGACTGCTACGGTTTTTTAATCAAAGAGGGATAGTAACATCTCAACTAAATTAAGTAAACCTTGGAAAACTAAAGAATCAACAAATACATACAATTCATTTACTGATAGCATCTATGCCAGATGACTAATTAATTCATATTTGGCATAATTTAGAGAGGAGTTGGGCTAATATTCATACACTTTTTTAAACAAGTTTCTTGAATAAATAATTACAAACGGTCAGAAAATGTACTAAAGCTGTCTTAAGATAATAGAAAGTACAAGAGAAATCTCAACTAAGTCTCAAGGGCTAGTATGTTAACAGTAACTCAAATCTTTTACCTTCATAAACTGATTCTGCTAATTGAATCTACGAGGTAATCCTTTAATGATCGATTCCTACTAACTCTTAGCACTTATAACTAACTTGATCACGAGAAACGTTTCTATAATTCAGGTATCCAGTTAATTCATAATGCCTTCCCTTCCAAATTGTCCAGTTAATTTTGCCATAGTAAAAACTCAATTTTAATGTACCTTAAATTTTTATAGAGCATAAATCCTGCGTTAGTGGACTATGGGCATAGATTCCAAACTTATATTAATATTTGCTTTCGTTTGAGATGCTGTGGGAAGGACTAAAATAATGTTTGATTTGCAAGAGAAACGTCTAAAATCTCTCTCTCTCTCTCTCTCTCTCTCTCTGTCTTTCTCACATACACACCCTTTAGATTACGGGCTGGCATTTTTAATTACCAATATAAGTGTGAATGATGTATTCTAAGTACTTTGGCACGTTCTAGCAAAGTGAATTATTTAAAAGAGACCATGGCCCCAATGTTGCGTTACCACGGTTGTACCTTATTTTTTCCTTTGCAACAAAAACTGTGTATTAAATGTTTCCGGCTGAGCTACGCCAGCTTCTGCCCTGGGATAAATTGTGCCTGTGTTTCTATCTGAAGGGGTTAACTGCTGGGGCAGAAATAACACAATCTCCGCTGGGTTTGTGCCGTACATACCAGGGAGCGAGAACAGGAAGGCAGGTTGTTTTCTAGAAACAATACACGATTTCGGTACGCATATTTTTTCTCCATCCTTGAGTCTGAATGAATAATAGTGAGAGTACCACAATTACAAACAAGAATCACATCTCGTGGGTTCACATTTATAGATGAAGAACAAATTGAGCTTCAGGAACTTTTAGTGTTGGAACAAACAAGCCGGGTACACATGACCCCGGTTTTGCGACCCTCTTTTGCCTGGAACCCCACAGGGCGGAGCAGAGCTGGTGGGACTGGTTAGGGTTGGACCTCTCCGCAGGTTAAGACAAAGGTCAGGAAGTTTTGAGAAGTGAGACAGTTACGGATGGGAGGCTGGTTACAGGGAATCCTGGCACTAAATCAACAAAAGGGCAAATCTCAGCTATACCTTAAGGCTTTTCATCGTGTTCTGTGCCCACTTCTCCAGAAGGATTTGCCCTCCACAGGTCAAAGGTAGAATTCGTGATTCCAATCTGAGCACGGAAACAGGGGCGGGGTGTGGACGGAAGGTGCCGTCTTGGAAGTATTGAGTGTCGAGTATAGGAAATAGAGGAACCCAGTGCAGAGGCTGGTTTCAGAGCATCCTCAATTTGATTGTGAAACAGCCTTGCAGGTGCGATCCCATAAAGGTAAGAGACTAGGGGTGTCACCCTGACGGGCGTGGTGTCAACAGGCTTTCAGGGAAGCTGCTGGGGGTAGGAGTCAGAAAACTGTGCATTTTGTAGATCATGCGAGGACCATGAAGACAGCGGCTGCTGAATTTACGACGGAAAAAAATGTAGCATTTGTTGCAATTCAATATACCGAGCAACTGCGTCCACAAGCACTCTCCAGTGCAAACTCCGCACTCAAAAAAGTTCCTATCCCAGCCCGGGAGGCAGACATCGACACCCACGCCAATCACTGAACTTCACTGTGAAGATGGAGGCCCACGTAATAAACTATGGGAACAAAGCCAGGAAGGAAAAATACACAACATTTGCAGACCTCCTGTGCCATCTTACCTTCCTGCCTAGATCTAATAAATTCAGCTTTGTGTGGTGTTAGATTGATTTAGACTATTATTAGCTCCCCCTGCCCTGGACAAAAGTTTATTCTGTGACTTTGGGGTTGCATTGAATTATTTCACTCATTCATCTTTAAAAAAAAAAAAATTACTTGGTGACTATTCCTGCATAACCTGTGTCTTAAAGCTGCCTAGGATATAGGTCACCACTACTGCTGTTTCCCAAATTTTACGTGCACACAGATCGCTGGGGCAACCTGTTAAAATGTAGGTTCTGGTTCCGCAGGTCTGCGGTGGGGCCTCTTTCTAGCAAGCTCCCTGGTGATCCCAAAATCACTGCCACCAGTGAAAAGCTAATGGCTCGGCACACGGAAGGACGCCCTTTGAATCTGCAAAGCAAGGTTTCTGTGTAGGGTTGCACCGACAGGCAGTCTCTAAGGAATACTCACATGCATTGAAATGTTCTGGCTCTATAGAGTATAAACCTTGAGATGTGGGATTCCTCAAAGGGTTGTAATTGGGTGTGACACGCAAGAAATCCAGTGTAAGAATAAAGGACGTGGATGCAGAGAGACAGGAACACTCCTACACTGCTGGTGGGACTGCAAACTAGTGCAACCTCTGTGGAAAGCAATATGGAGATACCTCAAAGGGATACAAGTAGACCTACCATTTGATCCAACAGTCCCACTATTGGGCATCTACCCAAAAGAACAAAAGACACCTGCACTCGAATGTTTATAGCAGCACAACTCACAATTGCAAAGATGTGGAGACAACCCAAGTGCCCATCAATCCATGAGTGGATTAATAAAATGTGGTCTATGTACACCATGGCGTTCTACTCAGCCACAAAAAAACAGTGGTGATCTAGCACCTCTTGTGTTATCCTGGATGGAGCTGGAGCCCATTCTAGTAAGTGAAGTGTCACAAGAATGGAAAAACAAGCACCACATGGACTCACCATCAAATTGGTACTGGTTGCTTGACACTAATGTGCACATATAGTGGTAACATTCATCGGGTATCAGGCAGGTGGGATGGGAAGGAGGGGATGGGTAAATTCACACCTAATGGGCACAGTGCACACTGTCTGGGGGATGGACACACTTATAACTTTGACTCAAATAGTACAAAAGCAATTTATGTAACCAAAACGTTTCTACTTTTGTAATATTCTGAAATAAAAAAAGAATAAAAGGATAAGTAAATCTTTCATCTATCTAGTATCTATCTATCCATAAATACACACAGATGTGTATTTAAGTACAAACACAAGCCGTAACGCAACAATCCACAAATTATATTCTTACAACAATTAATTTCTTCAAGGACTTGAGAGTCAGAGATGGAAATGACCGCAGTGACCACAGAGGGTCTGCTAGAGTGAATCTCTGGTGCTTGGAGCAAACATTCGAATTCAAAACATGTGTCTGGCAGGGAGTAGCCGGAGGCTCCGAGAGGTTTGGCCTCTTCGTCTGGGTTGCTGGAATATTTTTAACAAGGAAGTGAATTTAGAAATCAAAGTCTCCGTGGTCTGCGACGATCCTTACTCTGAAAAGATTTCTGGAAGCACACGGAAAGGCGGGCCTCTTGTGGGTTCGTATTCCACGGGGGGTTCCAGCACCGGCCTTTCAGAGGAGCAAACATAGGTACACTCGAATCTCAGGTCTGCCTTCCCCCACGCTGGCCGGTAACCACGGCGCCAACACAGAATCCTTGGTATGAAGCTTCCCATCTCGTAATAGTGCTTAGTATGTTTTCAGTGTGTCTCCACATTCTTTTCAAGACACTGCAAACTCAGAGAACCCTGACTTCAACGTTGCAAAGAGATTCTCATCACTAGCTTTGACCCCTTCCTGTGGGTTCATCTTCTCCTACAAATGCTTTCTAATCCTGACAGCGGGGCATCAACACTTCTTTCCGTATAAACAGACACAAACTCAATAGAATTTTGTGGTGTTTTTTGTTTGTTTTTGCATTACCCAGAAAGGATACTGTATTTTCATCTTGCTCATATTGATTTGCTTTTGGTTGAAATCAAATTATTTCAAAGTTATTGAGGAGCAGTCCTTTCACGAAGAAAAAAAGATTCATTCAAACTGTGTGCACTGTTTCTTTTAACTCAAGTGTTTTAATCTAATTTGTTGTTGTTGTTGCTTGCCTATTATGGCCCACTAGTTTTGTAATATATTTTTGCCTCAACCTGCTTATTTACAAACATTTTACCTGGAGTACTTTAATGACTGGCTTCTGCAATCTTACTGAATGTCTTGATATATTTTTAAATAGCAACATTCGTTTTTTTGAAAAGGTCCAAAACGGGAATAATACTAGCAAGGCTTTGTTTGTTTTTCAAAACAACATATCTATATATTTTCAAGAATTAGTAGAAGGCCAGTTTGCCTTTCAAATACCACGAGTGAATATGTACACATTTTTCTTGAGAACCTCTGCCACTATTTTTGTTTGAACTTAATTAAATCGTAAACGAACATCGATTTCATGAATCTTTGCATCAAAGTGTTCTAAAACACTGTCGAAGGGAAATTTTAAAGTAAGTGCAACCTTGCGATCCAAAGGAAAAAAAAACTCTTTGCTTTAAAGCCAAACACCTTTATTTGAACTGAAAGATACAAAATTTCAGTGACACCTCTGATGAAGCCACCGATATTTTACAAAACCAAATCCCTTCCTGTTTCAAAACTATTGATTTCAAAGGGACCTCCATACAGAGCTTTATACAACTGCGGGCTTTGAATTTGGCTGTGAGCTCTTGAAACTGTGAAATTTTCACAGGTTTTTACAGCAGTGGAGATCTTCTTGCTTGCCTCTTTCTTCCAAATCCTGTATCTAATCTGTTAGATGAATCCTTTTGGTGAAACCGTCAAAATACACCCAAAAGCAGATACGAGTTCTGAGCAAACTCCACAGTTGCTACTTCTCAAAACCCTCATTTTCTTCCCTGTGAATTCTAGCAATTCCAGACCAGCCCACCTGGTCTATATCAACTGTTTTAATAGCATTTGGTATTTTCCAAAATACCGTTGGTTTATTTACTACATGCTACTAAGTTGGTCTCTTCCATCAAAATATAAATCCTTGCAGGATAAGGATCTTGGTTTCATTCATTGTCGAAGTATTCTCAGCACCCTGCCTGGGTCATGCATTTCTCAGAAAGCAAGTATTGAGTAAACAAATTAACACACGTACCATGCAGAAAAACGTCGATAGTTTCTCTTAGAACTCATTCATCTCAGCATCACAGAGCAACTACGTGGGCTCACTGCAAATTTTGTTGTTGTTTTTTTTTTATTCCCACTCCACCACTTGATTGCTAAAATATTAATAGCTTGTTGTCGTTGGTTGCAATACTTTGCATGGTTTTCTCACCTTGTGAAAGCCGTTTGGACGGTTGCTTGCTCCCTTCCAGCCCCACTATGCGCTCAAGTCCAGCGAGGGAGAAGAAGGCATTTCCTGGAGACCAGTTTGGCGCAAAGGCAGTAAGTAGCCGGGAGTTGGGGGAAAAAAAGCATAAAAGCAAACATCAAAATGCAGGACAAACAAGTGGATTTTTTTAAAAAATGCTAAAAAACAATCCTTATATGTTAAGTGGTCATGGAAGAAAAAAACACGTGTTTCAGGAAAGATGCAATAAACACACTGGGCTTATCATTCCTTAGATATGTGTCGAGCATGCGTGTGCCGTGTTCTGTGTGCAGCGAATATGGGAGGCACATGAGCTGCTTTGCTCTGCTCGAACTTCCTGGACGCGGAGCCACAGCCCGTCGGGGGCTGGGAGCGCAGTGACACCTGTGCCATCGCATTAAACATTTGCATCCTCCTGTGTGATGATCGTGCACAAGTCCCCTGCTGTCTGGAGAGCACCTGGGCAGGCAGCAAAGTTGAAAGGGGAAATAACACAGGGTTCAGCCCCCACTCACTAAAAACGCTCAGTCTAAGAAAAGATTTGCAGGAAGAGTCGCGGTTTCTTTGGTATTGTTATTTTTTTCCCCTGCGTTCTCTGAGATAGTTTTATGTGTCTGAGCTCACGGGGAGTGCTGACTGTCTGTCTGAATGCAGTGTCTGGGGCATTTTCCGTCTTCCGGTCTCAGGGGAGCAGCAAGCAGGTAGGAAGTACAAGATATCGGTGCAGAGGAAAGTGACCCTACCAACACGGGCTGAAATGGTCACGTAAGGAGAATCTGGACATTGCTTCCATTGTCTCTTTTGGAGATTGTTTTTTACAAGCTCGTTTTCTGCTTTTGCTGTCGGCCTACGCCTAGAACACAGAGGAGTGGGCAGGACGCTCATAAACCATGCAGTATATTAAGGTAATAACGTTGCAAACTAACTCCTTTGCAAGGACGGAGTTGCTTTTGCTCTGTGGACTATAGGATGCTAATTCCCATCCAGTTTCTAGCATTTGTCCTCATTAAATTAAAAAAAAAAATAGAGATTACAAACAGAGGTCACCACTTAGAGTCTGAAGGCGTAATTATTAAATTGTAGAAAATTGTAAATAGTAACAGGAATAAATAAAAGAAGTATCATAGGGGCATAAGAGTTCTGGCCCAAATGAGTCAGTGGAAACAAAATGTTTAAATGGAGAATATTTAAAGAAAGAAAATAAAGAAAACATGTATTTCAGTGGAACTCTATGGCACTAAAGAAAGGTGATACTTGAAAGAAAAGTCTCATTTGAAAATATTCTTGGTTTTGGTTGATTTTAGACATCTATTATTATGATTGGAATAATTAATGAATATTAATTTTATAATTGTTCTCTATTTTGAGCTTTAATGTGCCTGCATGCCATTCTTTATTAATAATAGAATAAAAAATATATAGTATAATGTTATACAAAATATGTTGCAAAAAAAAGCATTCACGTTTAACCTCCATGTCTTAAAAAAAAAATGCAGATTTGTGGCTGGTTTTTGATTCAATTCCGAGGTGAATCAACCTAAAGTCAAATACATTTTTGAGGCAATGAAGGAAATTTAACTGGGTATTAGCTGGTAGGGAATTATTACTACTTAATTCTTCACAAGAATAAAACTAGAATTGCATATTTGAGATTTACACATTGTGTAAGAAAACCATTAACACTTTGGTGCATAAGACCGCGTGATCTTTCATTTGACGTCTTGTAGCAAACTACTGAAGCAAATACCGTGTCACAAAATACTAAGAACTGTTCAATCTGGGGAGGAGGGTTTAGTGCTTATTATATCATTTGCTCTCCATTTCCACACATTCGAATACTCCCCAAAATTTTTTTTAAAAGTCCCAGAAAAGTAACATTGCAATATTGCAATCGAAAAGAAAACAATCCATTTATATAAAGTGCATTTAATACAGTGTGGAACCTTTTCTGCATTCATATTTTATTTTATTTGAAACGCGTGTTTAAAATGTGTAGTAACGGTTGAGGGCTTTTCAACAAATCGACAGAATTGGTTGACTTACTGAGCCACTTGCAGCTACTTCAGCTCCTGGGAGAGAGGAGGGTGGAGTCAGGCACGGGCGTGGGCCCGGTCACAGCTGAGCGGGTGACGTGAGCTTCTGCAGTGGCATTTCCTGGGGATTAGCACCTCGGGGAGAAGCAAAGGCCAGAAGCTTGTACCACGGTCGTGTTTGCGAAGCCCCTTCCTCTGCCTAAAGAACACGTGAAGGCTGCCTGGGCAGAATTATTCATTCACAGGGAAGCCCATTCATCAACATTCTCCAGGGAGAAGCACATTTGTACAATACATGCTCACACTTTGTCCAAAGGGTCGTAAATTAAAAAAATATCATCAGAGAGATCTAAAATAAATACGTGTTTTTTTAAAAAAAAAAGCATGAGCAGCATTTGGATTTAGACATGCCCCTGAATCTCTAATGGGATAAATGATCAATAATGGATCATATTCCAGCTTAATTAGTAGAAAAGGAAACGTCTTTTCTGCAAGACATGACATCATAGCATTAAATTAGGCTGACATTCAGACAAGCCCAAAGTTGAAAAAGTGGGCTTGACTTTCTGATTATGCCACAGATTGTTTTCAATTTTGCTGGTAAATGTGTTTATTTAAAAAAAAAAAAACCCCAAAGGGTTCAAAAAATTTAATCACGGACTTCATAAAAGAAATAATTATGATGCATAGAATTTCAGTTTCCAGATGCCCCTCAGGGAAAACTAACTCTATTTTTTTTTTATGCTAAGCACAGTCATAAATGCACAAGACTCTTAATTGCGTTGTGATATGGGGAGTATTGCCAGTAAATTGGGGAAATAAAGAGTTTCTTTAGCATCGAGACACTGTGATCCTGCCCTAAAACGTTATTCAGCAGAGTTTGCTGTCAAGTTCGGAACCCTCTGCAAACGCTGCTTGCAGTGCCGAGACGCCGCGGGTGTCCGACATAAAACAAGGCTGTTTTTCTCAAGCCCAGCTCATTTTGAAACACTGTCAGGAAGCATGACTTTCAGAACTGTTAAAAAAAAAGCTGGAATCACTTTTGAAGTAGAGACAGAAAAAACACAGGCGTCCATTGCTTTGAACTTTCAAACGTAGCAAAGGTAGTAATGGTGCTGGATTGGATACTCCGCCTTTGGGCAGCACAGAGTTACGTACAAATTTGAAACGGCGGCTCTCTGCACCAAAAATAATACAGCAAGGCCTTTGAAAGGAACTGGTGTCGATAGTACAATATGGTATTTAACATAAAATATTGCTGTTTTGTATTTCTCTACAGAAATAATATTATTATCTGAATTCCATTTAGAAGCTGATTTAAACAGCTAATAGATTTCCATGCGCAGCAAGTAGATATTCAGATTGAAAAAGACAAATATTCTAGCTTAGTAGCAAATGGTATTTTAATTGCTATAGTATAGATGTTTCTATAATTATTACATTATGTTGTATGTAAAATTTGATAAGAGTAAACACATCATTCAGCCTCTGTTGAGAGGAATACATTCATGTAAGCAGAAGGGCAACTTTTTGAAACAAATTTTAGCATTTTTATTTGCTAAACCAGTATTTGAGAGTTTGCATCCTGCCATATGTGATTCCAGGGGAGACTGACAGCAGTGAGGGGGACACACCCGATATTCGCTTCGGAGAGCTTCATTATCTAATGTAAAACGTCAGTAATTTCTATAAAGGAGGGAAACAGAGAGAGTGACAAAGTTTCCCTAGTCTTCATGGATGGTCACTGATTCCCTGTAAACACTGGAGCCCCAATCAAGAGTGCCAGGTACTTTATGTGTGTGTGAGTGTGTGTGTGCATGCGTGTGTGTGCATGTGTGTGCGTGCATGCGTGTGTGTGTGTGCATGTGTGTGTTGTACAGGGGGGTGCTATGGTGTGAACATTTGTGTCACCCTGTGCTTAGAAGGAAACTGATTCTGCTATGGATTGAAAGTCTGGTCATTTAAGTTCTAGGGGTGCCATGGTCTGAACGTCTGTGTCACCCCAAAACTCTCACGAGACTCTCACATCAACCGCTGCCCCCACAGTTACCGCCGGTCCTTTCTGGACACCTGCGCGCACATCTGTGCGCCGTTACCCTTGGGGATGTAACTTTATCCGCCCAGTCCTTCCTTTCCTTCTGTGGGTTCACAGCTGCTTGGATTCCTCGGGGAATTCTGCTGTTGGAAGGAAGGGTAGGAACCCGGTCCCTAATCCCACGGGACAAGAGGTGAACAGAGCCTAAGTGGTTCGCTTCACGTCGAAAATTTAGGGCAACGGACAGCAACGACAGGCGTGTCCTGTGACCTCAACTCATTGTTTCTGCTGCGTATCCACGATGCTTCCCCACCGGTTGGTGTGAAAAATTAATTCTCCTGAGAAAGGAGGTCGTGCCGCACGTTACCCCATGGTTGCTTCAATTTTAGACGTTAAATCTAAAGACAGCAGAGAGAAAAACATCTTGCAGCCTGTATGTTGTTGTATGCCATTTGGTCCTGTTAAGGTATAACGTTTACACACTAGTTGTTGTTTTATTTTCTTCTGTTGGATTGTAGGTATAAGTTTGCACAGGTTTGCTAAAAATTAAATAGAGCCAAGGCACGGAGGCACACAAAACAAAGTCGAAAATGCATGGAATGAAATGAAATGTTCTCTTAAGCCTGAAAAATATTTTCTGGTGAGAAGTAAACTTTCTCACCGCTAGAGCTAGGATAATCTATGCCCTGAAACTTAGACTCCTACAGCTAACTGCTTTCTCGATGTAGCTCAGTAATACCATTTTAAACCTAAAGCAGTCAAAACATTTCTTCTATAAACTTTTCCTTCTTTATCTCAGAATATATCACCATCGCCAAAAGGAGTACACAGAAAAACCTGGGGCCATGAGTTCTCCTTTTCTTTCTCCATGCTACCCCCTAATTCCCTACAGCTCTTGGTATATAATATATGCTCAATTAAACACCAGTAGAAGGAATGGGTGTGGCAGTTTGAAATGGCTGAACCCCCACATTATCTAAATCCAGGCATATGTAGAATAGAAGATTACGCCTTTTTTTATTTAATGAACAGCCAAGGTTGTAACCCACAAGGTCCCAACGCAAAACAAGAACATCGAGAACAATTTATAGAAGTCGGTAAGTTCTGGCCACAAGTTTTGCACAGGCAGGGATTTGCAGCCCACCCTGGCTATTCTAGACCCTGTTCTTTCTGCCGTTTCCGAACATTCTACCTGTCATTTTTAAGTGTCAAATCGCCTTTCCGAGAGTCGAGCAACTCAAAAACAGAAACAAAAGAAGGAATTCTCAATGTTCAAAGTCAAAACTTAAAGAAAAAAATTGGAAGCTCTTAAGAATTTTTTTTTTTAAATCAAAATTCCTAAATTGAGTCACAGACGACAGTGGCCAACATGCCTCATTGAGAACTCTGCGTCTTCGGCCAATTGTTGATACAACGTTAGATACAATGTTACATCTCAGGATACCTAAGTTCCACTAATGCTGTTTAATCTTATCAACAAGTCCTTTCAGGAAACAGCCTGGATAGAGTCGCTGGGATTAATGTACCACTGTTCTTAATTCTCCCCTGGGGATAATTAGTTTGGTTCTAGTCAACTAAGTAGCTCGTTGTGGCCTCAGCTACCGGCAGGGAGGAATAAACAGAATTTGAACTCAATCTTTCCTTTCCCGCACTGGTGAGCAAGAACCATCAACTGCCTCCCATATCATGTTTGCACACCAAAGACGGAAAGTAGGTGGGAGTAAAGTCACCTGTGAGTTTCCATTGCGAGCACATTTCAAACTGTTGTTTGCTTGTCTATCTTAAATGATGTTGAATGTCAGGCCTTATAAGTTTCTCTCTCTCTCTCTCTCTGTCTCTCTCTCTCTCTCTCTCTCTCTCTCTCTCTCTCTCTCTCTCTCTCTTTGGTCAAAATTCTGTGCCAGTGTTAAAAATATTTTCACCATTAATGTTTTTCTCTCCTGCTTGTGGCATATAAAATCATTGACAATGGACCCCAAAGGAAAAAAAAATAATGATAAACCAGTGCAAAAGAGCAGTGCTGTGTAAAGTTAAACTATCCATTTTCGGGCAGATGTGATAATGCCTTATGTAACGTGATCAGAGTAGCTCCTTTTAAACCTAAATCCACGGCCCTCTAAAATTAAATTACGAAGTAAGCTGTCATGTGGAGGGCAAATCCTCTGTTTCCTTTAAGATTGAATATTCTTGGGAGTCCTCGGCTACCTGCCTCATGGGAAAGGGCTGTGTCCGCAAAGCAAGTGCAGATTCGACAGAACAAATGCCAAAAAACCGCGTGTCAAACATTTATTTCCTTGTGTCTGTTTTCCCTTTTTCAAAAAAACAGATTTATGATTATGGCATTATTGGTTGCATTGTACATAAATTATATTATAATCATAGAATTAATTTGACTTGAATTACCTGTAATGTAACTGGTTTCTTCGTGTCCCTGGTATGATCATAACTACAAGAAATGTGAACCGCATAGGACTCACAGCTATTTATGGGGCCTGGGAGGTGCTTTCTCAGTATGTAAATAGTTAGCAGCAATGTATTACCTGTTTCAAAGTAGCTAGAATAGAGGACTTGTAATGCAACCAACACATAGAAATGATAAATTCTCAAATAGCCTGACTTTATCATTACACCTTCTATGCATGTTACAAATACTCACAGGTACCCCATAAGTATGTAAAATATTTTGTATCAGTTAACAAAATGCAGTAGCAGTGCGTGCATTTATAGACGGGTGTATTTGTAGATGGTGCATTTGTAGAGTAGCTGACTGCAGTTGCTGATGTCACCATAAACCTTTGATATAGGCTGAGCTGGTAACAGTAGGATCCATGCTGTACACGAAGAGTCTTAGGATTCAAGCGACGATTTGACTTGCCCTCGTGGGGAGGTCACAGGGAAATCTGAGCTTGAGTCCTCAGGTTCCTATTAGAGAGAGATTTCCACTCACCCAAGCTGACTTCTTCCTTTATTTTTTAAAATAAACTTTTACTGTTTGAATAGTTTTAAATAGAAAAGTTGTGATAGTTCAGAGAGTTTGTATATAAAATCTTCCATCAGCTCTGTGCAATATTACCATCTTGCATAGCCGTGGTGCATAGGTTTACCACTGCAAACCTAACACTGGTAACAGGCTGTTAATGAGCCCACAGACATTGTGTTGGAGTCATGCTATCGTATTAAATACATAAACATGTGCCAGCCATTTACTGCATGCCCAGGTAGCACATCACCAAAATAAATCCTCACAGCAACAGGTGGATATGATGACATTGAGGCTGACTGAGCTAAATTAATTGTCTCAAGTTCGGATATTTTGTACTTGACTGAAGCCACATTGAAAACGAGGATATTTTAATTTAAGTCCGTATATACCTAACTTCTCTGCCATGTTGCCTTTTTCCATTATGAGCAAAAATACCTTTGCTTTTCAATTTGTTTTTTTTTTCAAATCACTTTCTGATTTAAGACAATTCTGTGTCGCCTTAAAACCCTACATGACCCATAAAGTACCTCACCTGCAAAAACTCTCAAAATTGCATGGGTTGGTTTTAACAGCAAGAAGTGTGTCTGTGATGTTTATATGTTCATTTGAATCAGAAATACTTTCTGGATAAATTTGAAGAGACATCTGTGAACGACTTCATGAAACAATTTATACCATCTCTTTCTAATCTAAACACCTGAGCATGAATAAATACCAGCAAAAGGTCATTATTAGCAGGGCCCTTCTTATGTAAGGTTTATTTTGAGGACTGAGTTTGGCAGCTATGTTATAATGAGGGAATTTTAGAAATCCTAAACATGCCACAAAAATAGCATTCATTGATTTCATATCGCTGGGGAAAAGTATCTAATATATGGAACCC
>CAUYRT010079850.1:0-38784 GCA_963574885.1 Lepilemur ruficaudatus | reverse complement strand
CAGGAGTTTGAGACCAGCTTGAGCAAGACAGAGACCCCACCTCTACTAAAAATAGAAAAATTAGCCTGGTGTCATGGCTGGTGCCTCTAGTCCCAGCTACATGGAAGGCTGAGGCAGGAGGATTGCTTGAGCTCAGGAGCTTGACGTTGCAGTGAGCTATTATGATGTCACTGCACTCTAGCCTGGGAGAGCGAGATCCTGTCTCAAAATAAATAAATAAATAAAGAAAAGAAAAAAGAAAGAAAAGAAAAGAAAAGAAAAGAAAAGAAAAGAAAAGAAAAGAAAAGAAAAGAAAAAAGAAATTCACCAAAGTCATGAAGTCATGGAAGGGACTTTGGACTGTGGCTTTGGACCAAGTCTACTGATATCTCTCAGAAGCAGGGAGGCCCCAACTGACATTAACTTGCTCCAATTTCTCCCATCCTAAACAGAAGCCCCTCTACCCTGGGCCCTGTGTAGCTCCTTGTCACACTCTCATTCTCTCCTTCTCCAACCTTCGTGGAAGCATGGTCTTCACTTGTCGTGGCACCTTCAGCACCTCCCATTAATTTCTCAATCCTCTGCCATCTGGCAACTGCTCTCACCAAGGTTATCGATGATGTCATTACCTCACAGGACATCTCTTCTCCATCAGTCTCCACTGCTGCTTGTCCTCCTTCTGCTGCTTAAGTGCTGGTGTTAGAGCCAGAGGAGCTGCATTTCCAACCAGCATCCAGAAGGATTCTTATGTCCCTGGACTAGGGGGAATTGAATTTGAATTGAATTTGACTACACTTGAGTCACAAACTGGTTGGTGCTGTTAGAATGTGAATAAAGGAAAAGAGGAAGGAACAAAGGGAGGAAAAGTTAGAAATGGCAGGGAAAAGAGGCCAAGAAGTTTCTTGAATATCCTTGAAAATATTATTAGGAAAAATATTCTGAGAATAATCTTGAGAAAAGCATTCTGAGAATAAAAGGAACACAGCAGTCATGGAGCCAAATTGCAATGTGAAGAGAGAGGGTGATACTGTGAGAGAAGATGCAGGTGTTCAGAGATAGGAGGGAATAATGTTATAAAAATGAAACTATATTTGTATGACTTAATAGAAGGCAGAGTAGCTCCTTGACAGGAAAAAATAATGGGAGTCACTGTACTACATAAATTCTACTTGAAATGTGTTCATGAAGACATTTATCATAATCTTTCTGGGTCAGTGAAATACAAATGATGTTCTTTTTATTAGCTATAGTAGGCTTCAGTGTCAAAAGGCATTCAGATTATGTTCACATTACATTCTAACAGGAAAATCAATCAGTTCCCTAGACATGTATTAACTATAAAACACAGTAAGCAGAGCTTTCCAAAACATAAAATTTACCTGGTTTGTTGGACCATATTTTCTTTCCTAGGAGACATATGATCTTTCTTTGAAAAGCTTTGTCCTTACTCAGTGCTGTGGTCTGAATGTTTGTGTCTCCAAAAATTCATGTGTTGAAACCTAACCCCTAAGGTGATGGTATTAGGAGAGGAGGCCTTTGGGAGGTGATTTGGTCATGGTGGCAGAACTGTCATGAGTGGGACTAGTATCCTTATCAAAAGGACCCCAGAGAGCTGCCTTGTCCCTTCTGTGATCTGAGGACACAGCAAGAAGACTACTGTCTGTGAGTGACGAAGTGAGCTCTCACCAGACACTGAATTGATTGGTGCCTTAATCTTGGACTTCCCAGCCTCCAGCAATGTGAAAAATGAATGCTTATTATTTATAGGCCACCCAGTTTATGATATTTTTGTTACAGCAGCTGGAACAGACTAAGACAGTAACTTGGAGACATCGGTGGGAGTGAGAGGGCGGGGACAGTGATGACCAGAGACAGCCTTTGTGAAAGGCCATGGCTGGAAGGCTTCAGGAGCAATGGATCTGAGGACCAACCCAGGGCACAGACTTTCCTTTCAGCATTGTCATTCTCTGACTTTATTTTCAAGTCTTCAGCAAACTTTGTTAGATTCTACAGTGATCCTTTGGGGGAATGAAGAAAGAAACCAGAGACCACAGGAGGGACAAATTGGCTAGGAGAAAGCTGCAATAGCAAGGAAAACAGTTACTTCATTGAATAGATATATATGAAAAAAAAGGAAAGCAAAATCATGACGTTATTCAAGTCACATGCATGACCTTTATATTCCCTTGACACTGATTAAGATTCTAAGTCCTACAGGCCCCCAAACTCATACCCAGATGCAGGAGCCAGACCTAATGGTAAAACCACACACTGCGGTCATTAGATAGCTAAGTCAAGTCAGGTCTGGAATGAAGGAAAAGGCAGACTAAATAGAAAAATAAATTACTGGGATTTATGAAATCAGATAAAATAGTTGGTATCTGGAATCATAGCCTAAATGAAAAACCACCTGGGGTTTAAAATGTGGAAACAGGGAAACTTCAGAAACATCAAAGGTCGGATTGATGTGAATTGGAACATATTTACAGTCCTTCAGTTTCCACAGGCAAGCATGCTAAGAGTCGCTAACAGACTAGATGCCTTACTAGAAATTATTGAGGCTTTATATTAAACAAGAAATACAAGAAAAGTTGGTTAAATATTGAATAAGTTTTTATGATATTTAAATCATATTTCTGAACTTAAGAAAATCAATGTCAGCAGAAACAATGATCTATATCAGAGAAATTGTACCTCCTGTACCTGGAAGGGCTTCATGGGCAGACGTTAGAAGGTGGAGCACACAGGGCATGACCAAAAATTCATTTATAGGAATTTTCATAAGTTCAAAGATACTTACTAAGTGGAAATTAAAGATTGCTGTAAGTATTGTTTAGACCCTCAGAATACAAACAGTACATCACTTCTATATGTCCAGAAGGGAAACTGTGGAGAAGCTCTGAGCTGTAAAGAAGCTGAGCAGAGCAGTATAGAGTGAGAAGTGAAAAGCAATACCTCCAAGAACATATGTTCCCTTTTTGTGACTCCAAATCCAAATACTTTTTGTGACTCAGAATGGGGTCCTAGATCCCGGCTGTCTGAATATTAAAGTGAAAATGGCCACTGATATTAGAAATCCCCAAAAAAAAAAAAAAGAAATCCCAATGGAAGAGTATTCATATTAGGACAGACCCACCTGCAGTATGTAAGAGGATAAATAAACAACACAGATCCTCGACAACCGACAATATGCCAGAGCCAGGTCCCAAAACAGAATAGGACCCAGAACGGATGATTTGCATACATCTAAGATTTGGCTTGAAATCTATTTCCTGTCTACATTCTTTGCATATGTACCTACTATGAGAACCACACAATACAACTTGGCTGCACCTAGTAGAGAAAAATGGGGATTTGTCATTGGAATGATGCTGCCTATAATTTGTGGCATATACATTCCTGCTTGAGTTAAATGTTTAGCAAATTGTACTTAGTTCTTCTTCTATAATGTGTTTTCATTTACTGTCAATGAATGACAGCAAAATAAAATTCCTAAGATTCTGAATTAAAGAGCCCCTCTGGAGAATGCTAAAAATGATACCCCCAGCTGACAGCAATTCAAATTCTAGGGGGTTGGATTAGTCTAGAATGGGCATAGTAATTAAGCAGCATATCTGACTTAAGTGCTAGCCACTTGAATTAGAATCATCTGGAGTGCTTGTTAAAAAACACAGATCTCTAAGGCCTACCCCAGACTGCCAAATCTGGATTTAGGAATCCGCCTGTCAGCAACTTCCCCAGGTGGTTCTTAAGCAAACAACTGTGGGTGGAGCTTATATTTTATAGCAGATAAACGAAGGCATTCCCACTAAGAGAGGGCATTGAGATCTGAAATTTCTGCCTCTCTAAAAGAGGTCGAAGTGGGGGAGCCTCCATCAGCCCCCAAAGCTGGCCTTTGAGGACCAGATGACACCTGCCACCTTGAGCCAAGCCCAGAACTTTCCCAAATAGATAGAAGAAAGTGGGCTGCCACCAGCACCTATGGTGTGGCCAGATGGAGACCCCTAAGACCTCCATTCTTCAGATTTTAATCAGCGCCCCCAAGGAAATCCATGGGCAAGTCCTAGGGAAACCTCCCTCCCCGCCCCGCCATCCTGCAGGATGGAAACTCCCTCAGGGATGCCACATACCCCTACAGGTGTACAGCTGGAATGTTTGGGGAAAGAACGACTTCGAATGCTGGGGAATAGGGCTTGCTACAGGGTTTGTTCTTTAACATTGATGTAACAGGAGCATCTAATTAACTACCCTCAGAAAGTCTTTTTCTGTGCTCTTGAGAACCACTGGCCTGTACCCCAAACACAGGAAACCTCATATGTGTGTTGAATGTTTTTACATTAAAGGAAATAAACTCCTTAGTTAAAAATAAATAATAATATACCAATGTCAGTTTTTTTAGCTTGACAAATATTCTGTGATAATTAATGTAAGATGTTAACAATGAAGGAAACTGGGTGAGAGGTATATGGGAACTCTTTGTTGCTTTGCAATTTTAAGTTTGAAATTAGTCCAAAATAAAAAGTTTATTAAATATAAATAAACAAAGGCAAACCACCTGCTGCAGTAGCTTGCGGGTCTCCCAGGTGGGCATGTCTCATCTCACCTCTTTTTCAGATTCTGGCCTGTCACATGGAGGCTTAGCCTCCATGAGTGGGAGATTCTCTCACCCATCAACCTTCAGGATGGAGTTTTGGCACTGGCTTTCCTTCCCTAGTGGGACTGCTTATATGTGCCTTTGCTCAATCATTTGTGTCAGCACCTCCAGGCCGCTGTTTCCTGCCACTGTCCGCCAGCTCCATCTCCTGGGAAACTATTTCCCTCTGGTTAAGACCCTAAGATTGCAATCACGCGGAATTGATTTGCCTACATCTAAGATTTGGCTTGAAATGTATTTCCTCTCTGTTTATATTCTTTGTGTGTATACCTACTATGAAATCCACACAATACTGGAGAGGAGGGATTAAAGAAAGAAAGATTTTGAGCTCATCACCTTTATTTGAAATACTTCATAAGAACACAGTTTAATTATTTTTTTCTTTTGGAAAGTGGGTTTCTTAAGTTGTGCTCCACCGTGCATATTTTCAGATGTAACTATTAAGAGGGACTTTTTTTTTTACTTTGCAGTGAGTGTTGAGCCTTTTTAAAACACCTTATTAGAAGAATATGAAGGAGGCAGAGGGAAATATTCTCTTTGTGAGGGAGCTCTGAATGAAGGAAAACGGAAAACTTCATTTGGGTTAGATTTTAATCATATTCTTCCATATTGTGCCAGAGGAGCTGACAACCTATATTTTACTTCTCAAAAAAGAAAATACAAGGCTCAACTTATTTCTGATGCAAAACTCAGGTGCTCCTAAAAGAACAAGTGGAATGAAAGATTTCCTTTTTTGTTTTCTTCTTTTTCAAAACTGTTAACCCATTGTTTGGTTGGAAACAGTTGACGTGGCGTGCAGCATCCAGGAGCACAAGAACTGACCACTTATTTACGCAATCTATTAAACACACTTGCTTACCTAAAGCTGTGTGAGGCATAGCCTGTGCCAGTGCAGTATTCAATCCAGAACTCCACGGCTGGGTGCGGTGGTTCACGCCTGTAATCCCAGCACTCTGGGAGGCCGAAGCAGGCGGATTGTTTGAGCTCAGGAGTTCAAGACCATCCTGAGCAAGACTGAGATCCCGTCTCTACTAAAAACAGAAAAAATTAGCTGGGCATGGTGACATGCACCTGTAGTCCCAGCTACTTGGGAGGCTGAGGCAGGAGGATCACTTGAGCCCAGGAGTTTGAAGTTATTGTGAGCTAGGCTGATGCCATGGCACTCTAGCTCAGGCAACAGGGTGAGACTCTTTTCTAAAGAAAAGGATGGAAGGAGGAGGAAAGGGAGTGAAAAGAAAAGAAAGAAAGACATATATCCAACTGGGATGATCAGAGGTTTCAAGAACTCTTCAAATGGCTTTTTCTGTGGTCCAGGGTTCCAAATTTTTTTACTGAATGTCTTAAAAGTCATCTAAATATTGTATCTCTCTATTTCAGTCATTAAGTAGTCAGTGAAAAGCCTTGCTTGGCCAAGTAACTCAACATCTCTGTATTTCAGTTTTCTCTGCTGGAAAGTGACAGATTTGATTCAGCACCCCCAAGGTCTTTCCTGGTTTTGAACAAGTGACAATTCTCACTTTAACTCTCTACCTGTTGACCCTATAATCCATAAGACATGATTCTCAGTCTTCTGTGGGTAATACACTACTTTGAGAATCTATCTTGCCTAACATGCATGGAACACACATTTTGTTTATAATTTCAGGATATCCACAGGCCCCCTGAACTCCGTCTCTGGACCCCTCTAAGAACACAAGCCTCAGATTACATGTTTCTGCTCCAGATGTTCCTGAGCAACAAAATCTTGTGTCGAATCTACCTCATCCCTTGGAACTGACCCAGCTGTGTTTCCAAAACTACCAAACTCTTTCTCTCTTCCATGCCAAGCTCACTGATCTCACTACTGCTTCACCAAAATTATTTTAGCTAATCTCATGGCTTTGTCAAAATCCAGTTCATTAACCAGATGCTCTAACCCATAAGGATGGTCTATAACTATTAAATATGAAATGTCTGATTTAGAATCAAAAGTTTAGTTTATTATATTTTAAACAAGAAGCAGTACAATTAATCAAAGTATGCACCTAAAACTATTGACATGGTTTTGCCATCTTAACAGTAGCTTGTTTATGCTAGCAGCAAAGGCCTTTTGACTGAATCCAAATTCTATAGAACAGATCCTTTTTATTAATTCCCTTTACAAAAATAAAGGGATTTGTTCTGTGAAGTTTGAATTCAGTTGCGGGGCCACACTTGGGGATCTGGAGGGCCACATGTGGCCTTGAGGCCACGGGTTCCCCACCCCTGAAAGGCTCTAAGATTTGTAATACACATTTATACTTTTAAAAAAATTTTTTAAATAGAGACGGGGTCTTGCTGTTGCTCAGGCTGGTCTCGAGCTCCTGGTCTCAACAATCCTCCTGCCTTGGACTCATAAAGTGCCAGGATTATAGGTATAAGCTGCCGCACCTGGCCAGGAATATACATTTAATTGTTCAGTACATGATCTCTTAGTGAGAATTACCAGGGTTTATGCCGTGGCTATAAACCTTGAGTCAGAATTCCCTGGGATGTTGGTGACCTACCAGCAATCATTGCAGACACATACAGATATGTTTTTATTAACTGTGGTCAGCCCCAGCAGTTCGTTTTCAACGGTAGAATATGTGGGCTGAGACTATGTAAATATCAAATTTTTTACCTAGTAATTTTAGCATCCATTGTTTCTTGGCTCAACTAATCATTACTTTGATGGTTGCAAAATGGTGATTTTCTAAACCTAAAATTCCTTTTATTTATTAGTTGGAATTCTACTGTAAGAAAAACTTTTTCTTCTCCCTATTTATTTATATTTATATATAGTATGAACACATGGAATACTAGTTTATTCAATGGGTTATAATTTGTTACTATCATTTATTTTGAAGCTCAGATTGTCTCAGATTTCTCCAGTGAAAGCCCTATTAAAGCTAATTCTCACATCCTTTTAACTTGACCCCATCATTCTTTGATCACTTTCTTACTTTCTGGCACAAGCTATTCCAAGATCATCTTATACTTTCCCTGTCCCAGGCTTCGGATCAGCCATTTCTCTAGGAAGCCCTGGTTCATTTTAGTGAAGCGTGGTATTTAAATACCAATATCTGGGCATTAGGTGTGCTCATGGCTATTGGAGGGTTTCTGCTGCTCCTAGGCCCTCTCAGTGGACACAGCTGACGAATATATGTATGTATCTATACATACTGTCATTCCTCAATATCCATGGATCATTGGTTTCAGGACCCCTCACAGATACCAAAATCTACAGATACTAAAATGATGTAGTATTTGCATATACCCTACACAGTCCTCTCATATGCTTTAAATCATCTCTAGATTACTGATAGCACCTAATACAATGTAAATGCTTTGTAAATAGATGTTATACTGTATTGTTTAGGAAATAATGACAAGGATTAAAGTCTGTACACATTCTGTACTGACACAACCATTCATTTTTTTTAATATTTTCAATCCACAGTTGGTTGACTCCATGGATGCAGAACCCACAGATTCAGAGGGCCAACTGTATATGTGAGTACAAATTGACATTTTTATTTGCTTCTATATCTATATGCAAATATACGTTGAAAACCACGAGTTCACACTGATACCTGCAGTCCCAATCCAACAGCACAGGTACATTCCAGTTTTCATAATTATAACTCCCTTCTCTGACAGTGAGAAACCAGATTCCCATTATCCTGAGTATATTCACTTATCGGTTTATTTCCCCTTCCACTTACAAATTACTAATCTCCCATTGGTGCTACCATCACAATCCCTCAATCTCCTGTGGGTGTGAGCAACCTCTTCACCCATTCTGGGCTCCGACACCCTGTGTGAGCCCACTGCTACTGCTCCCCATGTGGGTACCGTCCTCACCCTTCTTGGCTCCAACTCCTGAACTTGGGTTGCTACGGATACCACCAAGCCCAGATGCAGATACCTTCTCACTCCACTTGGGCTACAGGACCTGATATGGGGTATGAGGCTGCCCGTCCTGCCAAAGACCTCCCTCCTTCTGCCCTTCCTCATAACTTTGAGCTGAATTATTCAGGAGAGAAGGCAGGAAGGCACACGTCAATTAAAACATCTTTGAGACAATTTGGAGCATAAGTATACCTATTTGATAGCTCCTTAGGACAGCCTAAAAGGTTCTTCACAATCTCATCTAGTCTACTTATAGTAGAGTCAGGTGTGTACATTGTCAGAGTATGCTCTTAATGTACAAGTGCATGCTTTCAATCTATAAGAGGACTCCTTCAGTTAAAATGCTACTGTGGAGGAGAATATTCATTTTCACTGATATATGCCCTTATGAAAAGAAATCTCTGTTTATTGGAGTCAACATGATATTTAGTATCCTGGGTAAAGTTTTTTTTTTAATGATAGCTCCCCAAATGATCTATGAGTTCAATTCTTAGCAAGGAACTGATGAATGTTGCCAAGTAAGCCAATAATATTATGGAGAAGCAGTTGGGTAGAAAGTATTTCTCCTTCAGAAAGAATTGCTATATGAGGCAACATCATATCTAATAGAAAATAATGTTAAACAGTCCCAAAGCACTACTGAAAAATGAAAAACATTACTATGGTGGAAAGATATTAGAAAGAAGAATTAGAAATATATGTGCCTATAACTACTTCAAGATAATGTATATAATAACTTATGGCAATGGTGACCCAGGCTACATATACATAAACTAAGAAAGAAATAAAGATACATGTGTATATGTATATCCTCCAAAATGCATAGAAACTGTGAATATTCTTAACATTTGTTTACTAAGGTCAAGAGATACAGCATTAAAAATAATAGAATTTTTCCAACAAAGTGACATATAATCACTATAGAAAATATAACAGAGCAGAAAAAGAAAAGTAGTAATCACATATACCTAGCACCCAGATTTAACTCCTTATTAATATTTTGGTATATTTAATTAGATCATATTATTTGTTTTCAGAAATGGGATCATGCTATACATACTGTTTATATTTTGAATTTTTTCACAGTGACACATCAAACATATTACCCATCACACTGAATATTCAATGACATTATAATTTTAATGACTATATATTATTTTGTTGTATAGATGCACTATAATTTATTTAACCAATTTTCTATTATTGTGTATTAAAGCAGTTTCTAATTTTGGATATTAAAAATGATATTATAATAAACATCTATATATAAATTTTTGTTCATATTTATGATTATTTCTTCTGAATAAAATTTCAGAAGTAGAAATTCAGTTGCTGGAGCAAACAGTATTAATGTAAAAACTTATATTAATACCATAGTTTTTTTTAATTTTTTTTTTCATAAACAGAAATGGGATCTCACTCCTTCTCAGGCTGATCTCGAACTCCTGACCTCAGGTGATCCTCCCACCTTGGCCTCCCAGAGTGCTAGGATTACAGGAGTGAGCCACCACACCTGGTCAATACCATAATTTTGATTATATATAAATCAATGGAATATGCAGAAAAGAGTAATATACTTTTATGAAGTATGTTACAGTTCATAAATATAGTTAATTTGCTTTGTTAGCATTTTGGTTGAATTGTGTGCTTAACAATCTCTAGGAAAACAAGAACAAACTGTCCCCCGATAGTGTCAGAAAACCAGAATTACTACTTTGTTCTGAGTCCAAGGGCCTTCCTTAGCTTTTATAGTAATAAAGAAATTATTGCCTCATATCATACTGGCAGAGTAAAATATTTATTTTGGCATATCTGCTCTCTATCTGGCAGCGTTTTGACATTTAAAACCCTTTTCAAAATATTTCAGAACCACAAAGTACAATAAGCTTTGACTAAAGAATTAATTGAGTTTTTCTGTATCCCTACTGGTTGATCAATTTTTTAAGAGACAAAAAAAAAATATGGTACACAGAATACAATTAACTATTAGTTTTGAATAATTTGCTTAGAAGGCAGACTGGACCAGAGGACCTCTTGAGATTCTTTACAGCTCAATAATTCCAACTTTTATATTCAACAAGCTTTAACTTGGAGGACTTGCTCAACCAAGCCCTTTCCTCTTTACCACATATTTTCTTCATGTTTTTTTCTTTTATATTCAGAGGGTGTCTGCCAACCCTCCATTGGTATAATTATGGCAATGCTTTTATGTGAACATTAACAGTGAAGGAAACAAAGGAGCAGAATGCCAAGTTCAAAAACGCTTATACAGTCATGAGCATGAAACATTCTTAGAACATTAAAAAAAATTAAGTCTTGGTTTAAAATCTGACATAATGTGACTGTACTTCAGAGTACAAGGAAATTTCTCACATGCTTAAGCCTTAAAGTGCAAGGGAAAGTCAGTGCTCTTTTTCACATAAAACCTTCTACAGGCAACATGAAAGAAAAGCTATCACAATGTTATGTATTATTTATCCCCTCTAGTTTAGCTAACTATCGTTTTGTAATTTAACAAAATTCTTGTTTTCCATATGAGCATATTGCTCTAACATACTCTATAAATGATTTATGTTCACGTTTGGTTATTTAGTTGCTACGAGTTGCTGTGGGGTGGGGGAGAGAGAATCTATGTCAAACACTATAATGTTTACTTGTTGACTCCCCGAAATCCATGCCCCCCTTAACATTTCCCAACAGTCTTTACTTCTCTTGGAGGTCTATTGCTACCCTACCCGCAACTATCCCATTTCAGGGGTGGAACAAATGACATGTAGTGGGCCAAAAAGAACATTCTATTGCACTGAGTGCAGTCATTACATCAGGCATGGGTCTGTGGTCTAAGCCAAGAATGGATGTCAGGATTTTTGCTGGCAGTTCTCAAACACATGTTTCTTTCTTTCTACATAGTGTGGGATGTGGCTGTAAAGTTAGAACTGCTATCCTCTCTTTGCCACCATGTAGAATGCTAACCTTAGAATGAATCCAATACACAAAGAAGGGAAAATGGAGAAGATTAAAAACAAATTTAACTCTGATTGATCCACACCTGAAAGAATAAATTCCCTTGTTGTATAGGGCAGTTTTGGCCTTCTCCAGGAACAATGCCTTTCAAGAACTTCTTGGTTTAGGAGGAGACTAAGGGGAAGTTTGAAGAGAGGAGAGGTCAGCTCCACATATTTTAGTTTCAGCCATCCTTACTGATTTTTTGCTGAGTTGTTCGATCCATTATTGAGAGATGTGTTTAAGTCTCCAAAACTGATAGTGAATTTTTCTATTTCTGCCTTTAGTTCTTTCAGATTTTTGTTTCATGTATTTTGAAGCTCTGTTATTAGGTACATAAGCATTTAGAATGGCTATATTTTACTGATACAAGGACATTTTTGTTATTATGAAGTCTCTTGTATCTAGTAATCACTTCCTGTATTGGAGTCTATTTTGTCTAATATTAACGGAATCACTCCAACTTTCCCCTGTTTTTCGTGGTATACATTTTTCTATCCTTTTACTTTGTGTTTTTGCATTTAAATTGCATACCTTGTAGACACCTTATAATTGGTTCTTAATTTTTTATCTCAGTTTGACAATCTCTGCCTTTGGGTTGTTTAGTCCATTTGCATTTACTATTGCAAGGAAAGAGTTAATACAGCAGATGTGTTTTATTCACTTCTTGCTTATTTCTGTAGTGGTGGTAGTGATTCTTGGTCTAATGCTAAGAACTAAATTACTGTAATGTTTACATAGTTACTAGATAATGTTGTTATTCTATACACGCAAACCCATGGGAAAAGATGAACCAGGTGGTCAGCAGATTTAAAGCAAACATGAAGATTCATGATGTGTGCGTGGTGTCTGGTTTGGGGTCTGCTCCATGGCTGCTGATGTGGCAGTTATGTGTTAACGTAACAGGTTCTCTTTAAGAACTCTGAACTCTAAGATCCAAATGGGCTTTCCTGAATGGAGAAATCTTGCATATGTCTCTACAATTTGAAGCTGGAGAGAAGACCACACCAGTACAGCCCTCATAGAAAGAGGGAGGACTCAGAAGCCTACGCACTATTTCTCTAGCCTTTATCTAGATATATCTTTCTCTTGCTGTTCCTGCACTGTATCTTTGGCTGTGATAAATATTGACCATCAGTTTAACTTTATACTGAGTTTTGTAAGTCCTTCAGTGAATCGCTCAACTAGCGGGTGACACAGATTTAATTATTGAGGTGGATTTATTTAGGTCTGCTGTTCTATTTATTACTTGTCTCAGGAATTTTTTGTTTCTCTGTTCCTCTTCTCATGCCTTAGTTTGTGTTAATCAATTATTATTTTATTTTAGTATGTAATCTGTTCTCCTTTTTGTAGATTTTTAAATTTAATTTTTTTTTTTTTTGAGACAGAGTCTCACTCTGCTGCCCGGGCTAGAGTGCCGTGGCGTCAGCCCAGCTCACAGCAACCTCAAACTCCTGGGCTCAAGCAATCCTTCTGCCTCAGCCTCCCGAGTAGCTTGTAGCTGGGACTACAGGCATGCGCCACCATGTCCGGCTAATTTTTTCTATATATATTTTTAGTTGGCCAATTAATTTCTTTCTATTTTTAGTACAGACGGGGTCTCGCTCTTGCTCAGGCTGGTTTCGAACTCCTGACCTTGAGCGATCCTCCTGCCTCGGCCACCCATAATTTTAATTTTTATTTTAGAGACAGGCTATCGCTCTGTTGCTCAGGCTGGAGTGCAATGGCACAATCATAGCTCACCGCAGCCTTGAATTCCAGGGCTTAAGTGACTCTCCTGCCTCAGCCTCCCAAGTAGCTGGGACTATAGACATGTGCCACCATGCCCAGCTATTCTTGAACTCTTGGCGTAAGCAATCCTCCCACTCTGGCCTCCCAAAGTGCTGAATTATAGGCATGAGCCACCATGCCCAGCCAAATTTGTTCTTTTTTAATAGTTTCCACTCTATGTAGAAGATTTCCTACCTGCTCACCACCCCTCATATTTCCCTGTAATTCTTAGAATATATTTTCTTTTAATTCTTTGAACATTTTAATAATAGCTGCTTTGAAGCTTTTTTATGCTAAATTTAACATCTGGATCCACTTCCATTCAGTTTCTGTTGATTATCTTTTTGCCTATGTATAGGTCACACTTTTCTGATTTTTTTGGATGTCTAGTAAATTTTGCTTGAAAACTGGACATTGCAGATAACATACAGTGGCTTTAGGATCTGTTGTGTTCTGAAGATTATTAGTCATTTTGTTCTACTAGGTAGTTGGAAGTTAATCTACCTGGGATCAAATTGCAAACTTTGTCTTCCCTGCTATTATTCACCTGATAGTATCTTTGCTCTATTTTCATAGCCAGCTGCTGTGTTTTTGTTTGTTTGTTTGTTTGTTTGTTTGTTTTGAGACAGAGTCTCACTCTGTTGCCCTGGCTAGAGTGCCATGGTGTCAGCCTAGCTCACAGCAAACTCAAACTCCTGGGCTCAAGCGATCCTCCTGCCTCAGCCTCCTGAGTAGCTGGGACTGCAGATGTAGACCAGCACACCCGGCTAATTTTTTCTATTTTTAGTAGAGACAGGGTCTCACTCTTGCTCAGGCTAGTCTCAAACTCCTCAGCTCAAGCAATCCTCCAGCCTTAGCCTCCCAGAATGCTGGGATTATAGGCATGAGCCACCACGTCCAGCCCAGATATTGTATTTTTCTATTCCAGAAAGTCCACTTGAATCTTTTGTTATCAATTCCAATTTTCTTTTAAAATTTACCTTTTTATTTTTTTGTCCACTTTCATCCATTTTAACATATTAATCATGATTATTTTATTTATTTATTTATTTTTGAGACAGAGTCTCTGTTGCCTGGGCTACAGTGCTGTGGCATCAACCTAGCTCACAGCAACCTCAGTCTCCTGGGCTCAAGCAATCCTTCTGACTCAGCCTCCCAAGTATCTGGGACTATAGGCATGTGCTACCATGTCAGGATAATTTTTTTCTATTTTTAGTTACCTGGCCAGTTTTTTGTCTATTTTTAGCAGAGACGGGGTCTCACTCTTGCTCAAGCTGGTATCAAACTCCTGAGTTCAAGCAATCCTCCTGCCTTGGCCTCCCAGAGTGGTAGGATTACAGGTGTGAGCCACCTTGCCCCATCCAATCATGATTATTTCAAAATCACTGCTAACTCCAACCTCTGAATCATTCTTGGGTATACTTCTATTGTTTGTTTTTCTCTTGATTTTTAAGTCACATTTCCTGCATGTTCAAATATTTTGTAATTTTGATTATATTCCAGATGTTGTGTATAAAAGAATCATAGAGGTTTCAGATAACATCTTTTTCCACAGTGAGTTTCCTTTTTCTTCTGTAGATATGGTGAAAGATTGATTACCTCAATCCAACCAGGGATTTAGCTGGGTTGAGGCCACATTGTAATTTCAGTAAGCTAGGTCTACTCTGGTTCATCCCTGATTTTTAGACATGATCCTCCAAAGCTTTTGATTGACAGCCTGGAGGTCTTTGTCTCCTTAGTCCAGAGAGAGTACAGTACCAGTGCATTATGCTCTGCTCTCTGGAGATTCTAAGCTTACCTATTTTGCCTCATTTCCTTAAAGCTTCAAAAATGGCAGATGTATTGAGGGGGAGGGAGTCCAGCTACATATTTGAAGCAGGCCCCTTCTCACTAGCAGAAGTTTGTCTTCTAAGCAATGCAGAATTACATTAATAGGAAATTTCATTCTGCCTTTTTAAACCTACCCTCTCAGTTCCTTTCTTACAACCCCAGAACCCGACTAATGTCTCATGGTAAAGCCAGTCACATTTGCAGCTCCTCAAATTTCCAATCTGTCTTGCCAGCCTTGCACAAAGCTTCACTGGTTTCTCTTTCCTCCTGTAGAGTCCCACTGTATAGCTAATAAGTCTGATCCTTCTTAGGTTCCTAGATTCAGCAAATGCCTTAATGAAGAAAACAGCAGGTGATTATCAGCTTACTCTACAAGGACTCCCCTCCCCTCTGGAATTCTAATTCATCTAGTCTGCGCTGTTCTCACAGCTCTCTGGTTTCTGAAAAATGTGATTTTTATAACTTACCCAGTTTGCTTGTTGCACAGGAGCATTATGCTACCATGACCTGTTTCATCTTATTTGAAAGTGCAAAGCCACTTGTGGGTAACATCTTAATAAAACTTGTATTCTTGTGCAGTGACACAGAACTGGTCTTGATATTAGACTGTACTAGCTATCTGACCTTGGAGAATTTACTAATATCTCTTAGGGACAATAGTGGCTACTTCTTTGGGTTCTTATATGGGTCAAGTGAAATAATATTTATATAAAGCACTTTCAAGGTGTGAAGTACTTTAAATAAAAAGCAAGCTTTTTATTTATTCATTCAAAAGACACATTGAATATTTATTATATGCTAGACATTGGCTAGGCGGTGGGTGGGAGAAATGAATGAATTAAGACTGGAAGACAGCCTCACAAGAGGCTCACAATTCTAGTGGGAAAGAAGAACATGTAATTAAACAGCAGTATTATATTTGTACAATTGTAGATGTATGTATGAGGTAAAAACGGCAGCATAGAAAAAGGAGTAATTCATTATACTCTGAAAGGCTAGAGATATTATGGAACATTTCCCAGAAAAAATGAGAGTTTTAGCCAAATCTTAGGGACTTACAAGCGAAAATTAACCTATTGTTGCAGCTGCTACCTGTTGTTCACTTGAAGCCATTCTCCATTTCTTCCACAGAATAGAGACGTAGTTGGAGATACAGCTACGCAACTAGAGAATATAATCTCCTTTGCATGTAGATATGATATGGCTATATCTAAGTTCTCCCTTAGGTGAACATAAGTTAATCTTGCTATGTGTGGGTCTTGGCTTTAAAACTTTATATATCTTCCATGCTTCTTTGCTCTCTCTCTTTCTAAGAGCTAGAGTACAGACATTCCTATACTCAACTTAGCCATGCAGACAAAGACAGCAACCTAGGTGACAGTTGAGCAACAAGATGCAAGAAATTCCAGTCCCCCAAAGATCATGTGCAGCAGAGCCATCTTACTAACTTGGACTGCTCACCTCAAAATTGTTACATGAGAGAAAAATAACTTCTGTTTTTTTAAGTCACTCTATTTTGGTAACTTTTTGTTGTAGAATCTTAGCTGTACCATAACTAATTGCCCTAAATAAATATTTCTAAAAAATCAATAAGAAAAAGATGAATAACTCAAATAGAAAATGGGCAAAGGCCATGAATTGTCAATTTATGAAGGAAGAAATATAGACAACCAATAAACATATGGAAACAAATGTTCAAATTTACTAGTAATTAAAGAAATATAAATGAAAAAAAGATGTCTTTTTGCCTATCAAATGATTATATGTAATAACATAACCTAACAATTTACTTTTAAGGGAATGTTTTTTAGAATATGGGAATATGTTTAGAGTTATAATTTATCCAAGTTAGAATTGGGAAATAATTTATATGCCCAACACCAGGTTATTGAGTTAAATAAATTATGCTATAATTGTTAAGAGAATTTGCCTATTAAAGAATATTTGATTATCCAAAATATCTCAAAATATAATGTAGTGGTATGATATTCCATTATAAAAAAATGATCTGATACAGGCCCAACAGATGCTTCTTGAAGTGAAAATAATCCTGGCTGACTGAACAGTCATGTTTGAAGGACTGTATTTCTTTGTGGCCCCAGATCCTAAGAGAGACACTTTAAGAGACTGAGCCCAACCCAAGGATCAAAAAAAGAAAGTTTGTCATTTTTTTCCAAATCCTTGTTAGTGGAGAAAAAAAATCCCTAGAAGTTTTGGCCGTGACCTGGCAAATGAAGAAAATTATGTGACTTGTATAGGGCCCTGCCTAAAAAGTTATTTCATGGCAGTTGAACATATTTCCTTAACTGCAGTGGTTCTGGTTCACCACAGACAGAGAACCCATAATAAAAATATAGTGGGTGTTTTTCTGAGGCTTCTCGTAACCATGAAACAATAACACAAGTTCTGTTCAACAACAATTTAACTTTGAGTGTGAATTCAACTTCTAGAGGAAGAAAAACATAAGTGAATTTTGTAGCCCTATTGAGGTTGTGTTAGATTGTTTTCTTATGTTCACCAATAGTTTACAGAAAGAAAAATAATAAATCTCATTTTGCTGCTGTGTTGAGCTGTTGCCTTTTATAAAGTCATTACTCAAAAGTAAATGAACAATATATAATAAATTGGTTTAAACTGACTTTAAATTGTCATTTTAAAAAATGCCAAACCAAGTATGATTAAAATGTTAAGATTTTAAAACAAGATGAGAAGACCATCTTGTTTTGGTTTCAGAACATACTAGTAATATAGCTAAGTATATAGATGCGTATTTATTGCAGTTTTGTTGAGAAGCTTTGTCTATTAAAGAATATTTGATTATCTAAAATATCTCAAAGCATAAGGTTTCCAGAAATATATCTATTCTGAGAACTATGAACTGTGGAGGGAATCAAAACCTTTTTATTTTAAAGCCACATAATAAAACCACCAATGAAACAACAATATACTTCACAGCAAAGTTGAAAAATAATCTGAAAGAAACATTTTCAACCCCAACAAGGTAAAAGTGAACTGTAGAAAATTCCTTTGCTGAAATTTCTTTTTCTTTTTTTCTTAGCAATAATTGTGCCTTGAGGCCAGGCGTGGTGGCTCACGCCTGTAATCCTAGCACTCTGGGAGGCCGAGGCAGGTGGATCGTTTGAGCTCAGGAGTTCAAGACCAGCCTGAGCAAGAGCAAGACCCCGTCTCTGCCAAAAATAGAAAGAAATTAGCTGGACAACTAAAAATATATAGAAAAAATTAGCTAGGCATGGTGGTGCATGCCTGTAGTCCCAGCTACTCGGGAGGCTGAGGCAGGAGGATCACTTGAGCCCAGGAGTTTGAGCTTACTGTGAGGTAGGCTGATGCCACGACACTCTAGCCCGGGCAACAGAGCAAGACTCTGTCTCCAAATAAATAAATAATTGTGCCTTGGATAAACCTCATTGGCTATGATACTGCCACTGCACAAAGCTTGAAATTTCTAATGTTGTCTAAGAATACTTTTGTTAAAGCAGTCCTTCATAATGCACATGAATATAATTTATACTTCAATGAAGAAAAATGAAAGATAGCATTTGTTACCAGAAAGAACAAAGAGCGATCACCATTAATATTATTTTATAAGAAAACATTTAAATGTGTGTGAATATTTTCTTATGTTGAAAAGTATTTAAAATATTTTTAATGGCAAATAATCAACATTAATATTTTGTCCATACTGAGATAATATGTGAGAAAAATATCACCATTATTAATAAACCATTAATAACTATTAAAAAATAAAAGCCATTATGCTTCTGACATGATAAAATACATCTATGAAATTTGGGAGTTTTGCATTCATATAGAATGTTTTTGTTGAAACTGACTTCACACAGTTTATGAAACTCAATATTTTTGGCATCTCCCATTTTTGCCAGAAGCAACATGACATGAACACATGGATGTGTACATTCAAGAAGAGAGGTGAATATTATTTTGCAGATGCGGAACTCAAAATGTTTATGGAATTAGCTAATTTACAGTCACTTTTTTACTGCATGCAGATTTCTAATATCTCTAGTTCTATGTCATTTAAATTTATTTTATTTGAATAAATTCACCATTTCTAGCTATTGCTTTTTTAAAAATTATTTTATGGAAGTACATTTATCTACACTGGAATATATGCACAGTATATTAAAGGAAAATAGTAGGCTATGAGCTTATTTTGTGAAAATATGATGTAAGCATAGAAAAAAGCCTAGAGCAGATACTGGTTGTGTAGTAAGAATCACCTGGGGAGCTTTAAAAAATCCAATGGCCAGACGCTACCTCCATCTGATTAAGTCAGTATCTGTGGGTAGGGCTCTCAGGCATCCACGTCAAAAGCTCCCCAGGTGATTCTGGTGTACAGCCAAGGTTGAGAACTACTGGTTTAGAAGCATGTGCACACACATACACACAAACACACACAATATGCCAGTACTCTGACATATGTGTACTGTCTGAGCCAAAGCCACTACCCACTCCTAAAGCTCACCTTCCATGGTGAGGAGACAGTAGTTCTGCAAAAGGGCATTTTCCTTTTGTCTATCTAAGAGAAAGCCATTAGTCTTTCTTTTTTTTTTCACTTTTGTGAAAAATTGATACCTTGTTAAAGCTTTTTAGGTGCCACTTCTGCCCAAGACCACTTTCTGCTGCTTATCCTTGGGTGACCATGGATTCTTCACTATGTAAAGCTTCACAAATCACTGTTAGACAAACTGTCTTAGCCTTCTACTGAAAGAACAGCTGCCACTACTTCCTAATAATGTTCCATCAATACATTTTTAAAAATCACCCAGATTCCTTTGAAAATGTGGCCAGGCCAGAGTGTTGTCTCTTGTGTCTAAATGCACAATCATTTTGCTGTCATTCAGCATGATTTGACAGCTAGCAGCAGTAGATGACAAACAACAACAAAAAAGAGGGTCTAAGGGGCAAAAGCTATAGAAGCCAGATAGAGTCAGGCAAGAGAAAGACAGAGCTTTAATAGGAAAATTAACCATTTAAAGTTTTTCAAATAAATGAAGCTATAGAGCCCAACTTCCTTTTTTCACATACTTTTTCACATAGTGCCAATGCTTTACATCTGCGTTTCAGTAATATATATATTTTTGATTAACAGAAAAATGTGAAGTTAAAATGAAATCATTCTGATTTCTTCCTGACCTTATTCTTTATAGTCTCCCTCAAGTTCCAATTAGACAAAATCAAATATAATTACAAAACTTCAACATATTTATCAAGTTACTTTAGTTATTGGTTGGTAGCCCCAGATAACTTTAGAACACCATACAGGAAACCCAAATAACCTGAAGGCCGGGCTGGTTTATTTGTTCCAAGAGTCCCAAATGCTCAAGGTGGTGCCCTTGACCAATTGGTCTTTCCTCTAATCACATTTGACCTGTGTCTTCCCAGATGCTTTTATTCGGTAGGATGGTGTGGAGGAGAAAACACAAGCTCTGGAGTCGGGTTGTTCTGGATTTGAATCCTAGCACTCCGAGTTATTGGTTATATGAGCTTGATAAGAATTGTCTAATTTTTCTCAGCTTTAGTTTCCACATTGTGAAAACTGAGATTAAACTTTTTCCATGCCCTTCTTAGAAAAATTTCAAAAGTAAACACATATAAAGTACTTAATATAGGGTAGACATTTCACAAATGTTTGTATACACCCCATACCTGATTAACACTAATATCACTCCCAGCCTACGTCTGCCTTCAGCATACCATCATTCTGTTACGGTGGTTCTCTCCGAATGTTATACATTTTTTTGGGAGACTGCATGCTCACTGAAAGTTGGGACAATGCCCAATCTTTTATAAAGATCATGTAGGCCCAGCTCCAGTAATAGATAATAACTGCTGTGTATAGATAAACCAAACTTTCAACCAGGTGTACTTTGGACATATGGCTAGGGCAGTGCTTATCAGTATCAGTTGGTTATTAATACACTCTGTTCAGAAAACCTGACAATGGCTGTCATTTTTTTTTTCAGTTCTAGCAAGGTATTTTCCAATATCCTATCAAAACAGATTTTTAAGCCATTCAAATCAATATATGCTTGGCAGCAACATTTGAAAACATGCACTCTACTAAGACAGCAAATCAGTATTTTTAAGGAGGTTACTGATTTTTTTTATTTGCAAACACATGAGTCCAGGCTATCCTACAGGGCCATGCTGCTGGGCCCATTCATAGGTGAAACCACATTATAAAAAAAATAAAGTTTGATCAAATAAAAAGTTTGATACTCTCTTGAATGGGGTCCAAGACAAATAGGCCTTAAAGCAAATTGCCCCCTGGTCTCATAGTCTTCCAGACGCAACCTGTTATTTTGCCGTCTTGGAGGTAGCTTCTGAACTGTCAACTGAAAATGTTCACTGATCTATAATATAAAACAGTGTGTGCCTCTAGGGAAAAGATCATGCCATATTCATCTCAGCTACCTTTGTAGATCAGAGCATATAGTATTATAAATTCAGTAGGTGCTAAATAACTGGGTTGAATTGAACTTATTGGTCAGTGCTGATATGTTTGAAGGCAGAAAGAATTAATGGACTGAAGAAATATTTTATGTTTTAAAAGAACATGAAAAGAAATACTTTTCATGTTTTAATTTAAAGAGTGATTCTCACAATCTTATTGCAATTGAGAGTCAGTCATGAGCACCAACTGATTTTTCAAGACTGAGGTCCTTGCTGTCAGTTATAAGGTTTGTTAATTATGAGCCGAGGTTTGGATGTAGTTGTGAATAATCAAATTCCTTCTAAATATTCTTGCTTGTAAATATTTGTTCTCCAAATCCTGTCTTCTTCAGTTTCAAGCAGTTTGAAATATAAGCAGGGCTTAAATCAAGCTACAAAAATGTGAAGTCTAAGCTGACATTTGGAAAAGACAGGCTTCCCCATTTATACATCAAAATAATGGGATGGGCTGGGCCTGGTGGCTCATGCCTGTAATCCTAGCACTCTGGGAGGCCAAGGTGGGAGGATCGCTTGAGGTCAGGAGTTCGAGACCAGCCTGAGCAAGAGCAAGACCCCTGTCTCTACTAAAAATAGAAAAAAATTAGCCGGGCATTGTGGTACGTGCCCGTAGTACCAGCTACTTGGGAGGCTGAGGCATGAGGATCACCTGAGCCCAGGAGTTTGAGGTTGCTATGAGCTAGGCTGACGCCATGGCACTCTAGCCCAGGCAACAGAGCAAGCCTCTGTCACAAATAAATAAAATAAAAGTAATGGGATGACTGACCATCATTCCAAGTGGGAGTCATCCCCTGTTGCAGAGATTGCTTTAAGTAGTTAAACATCCCATTTCAGTGAATTGGTGAAGTGGTAAATTAGATACATTGCTAATTATTATGTTGTCCTGTAGCTGTAAACAAAAGCCAAGAGTGAGGGACCAGTTACTTCATATTGAAATAGCAAAACCGTAAAAAGCTATGATATTCAGTGCCAAGGGAGACTCAGTGAAACTGGTGCTCTCGGGCACTGCTGACTGCAACATAAAATGATAGCTTTCTGGAAAGCAATTTAGGAAGCCACAAAAAAAGTTCATAGCCTCCAATCCAACTTCTGGGATTTTATCCTGAGAAACTTGGCCAGACATGAACAAAAGCTATATGCCTGAATACGTCCATTACAGCATGATTTATACTGGTAGAAAAGGCAAAGCAAAAAAATTTAAAAAGGCAGTGTTTAAAGAAATTACAGTATATATACCCTATGGGTTTTAATTTCAAGAACACGTAAAAAATTGGCTGGGCAGAATGGCTCACACCTGTAATCCTAGCACTCTGGGAGACAGAGGCAGGAGGATCGCTTGAGGCCAGGAATTCGAGACCAAACCTAGGCAAGAATGAGACCTTCCCACCCACCCCAGTCTCTGCTAAAGGGGGCATGGGCCTGTAGTCCCAGCTTCTCGGGAGGCTGAAGCAGGAGGATCACTTGATACCAGGAGTTTGAGGTTGCAGTGAGCTATGATGACGCCACTGCACTTTAGCCCAGGCAACAAAGCGAGACTCTGCCTCAAAAGAAAAAAAGAAAAAAAAAGAAAGAAAGAAAGAAAAGAACAAGTAAAAAAATCAACTGCAATATAAAAAATGCTTAGAAAATGTCAAAGTAAAAAACAAATGAAATTTGTAAAATATAAAGTTGTATATTGTGTGTTAGGAACAACTATGTAATCAATGAACACAATTCAAAAAGAGTAGCCAAAGATACACCAAAAATGATAAGAGTTGCTTTGCTAGAATTATAGCAGTATAGGAATATTGGCAATTTAAAAACATTTTTATGTCCAAAATATTCCCTACTATGGTTATATTTAATAAGTTTAAAATACTAAGACCCTTAAAGAAGGAAATCAAGTATTTTTCCTCTTTCTTTCTCCAGTGAGCAAGAAACTTAACTGTCAGTTTAAGTGAAGTCTTCTTTAGGTGCAACTTGCATTTCTCATGCTGTGGCTTAGGTATATTTTATCTTACTCTGTTGTAAAGATAAAATTTCCATCCTCTCTATTTGTTATTTTGGCTAAGGGCACCATATTTCCATGTTAGAGTTTCTTCAGTTCCTTCTATTGCCTCGAGATTGCATGCAACTATGTTTGGAACAGGAGGTTTAAACTATAAATATATATATTTAACTTAATAAAGAACTTTCTTTTTAAAAGCATGTTTGACCATTGGTTGGTTAATACAGCAATATAATGGATAGTGTACTTATAATTCCAAAATTCTATGGTAGTTTCTAGACTCCATTTGGGGGCTTATCATTTTAAGTAAGAAATCACATAAAAGCTTTACTTAAGATTAAACCAGGTTGGTCTGAGTGCAATGGTGTTTACAACTAATCGATCATAACAAGTTACAGATTCCTTTGTTCCTTCTCCACTCCCACTGCTGCACTTGACCAGAAAAGAAAAAAAAAAGAAAAAAAGAAAAGAGATTAAACCAGAGACATGCCCTTTCTTTTACTCGAAAGTTCCTCTTAGCTTCAAGCTAAGTAAACTGCTATTATTCAGCTTTTGTCCCATGATAAGAAAACCAAACTTTGATGGTTGTACATTGAAACTTCTCCAGATTCCTTCTTTTCTTTTGAGTTGTGGAAACCTGAGCTATATTTATTCAAAAATAAAGTATCCAAGATCTTCTTCTTTTGGGACTCATTCTGATGGTAGTGTTTGCTATTGTTGCCTTTGGATATCTCTTTAGTTCTGCAAACAAACTTACCTACTAATGGTGGCTGAAGATGTTTGCCTCAGCAATAACAGGTACAGTAACATTATAGCTAAGACTCTAGTTTAAAGTACTAGCTGTTTCACTTACTAGATGTGGCCCTTTGTTGAACAAAATAAATCAAAACAAGAGACTAGGCATGATGCCTCACGCCTGGAGTCCCAGCCACTCCAGAGGCTGAGGTGGGAGGATCACTTGAGCCCAAGAGTTCCAGGTTGTAGTGAGCTATGATTTGGCCACTGCATACTAGCCTGGGTGACAGAGCAAGACCCTGTCTCAAAATAAATGAGTAAATACAAATTAAAAATAAAACAACACAAGAAACTTTCATTTCCTATTACTTGTTAGTAAAAGTGAATAAGAATACCTAATGAGGATAATTTTTTTAAATGTGTGATTTTTTAAAAATAAATTCTGGGCCAGGCAAGGTGGCTCACGCCTGTAATCCTAGCACTCTGGGAGGCCGAGGCGGGAGGATCGCTCAAGGTCAGGAGTTCGAAACCAGCCTGAGCAAGAGTAAGACCCTGTCTCTGCTAAAAATAGAAAGAAATTAATTGGCCAACTAAAAATATACCGAAAAAATTAGCCGGGCATGGTGGCACATGCCTGTAGTCCTAGCTACCCAGGAGGCTGAGGTAGGAGGATCGCTTGAGCCCAGGAGTGTGAGGTTGCTGTGAGCTAGGCTGACGCCACAGCACTCTAGCCCGGGCAACACAGTGATACTCTGTCTCAAAAAAAATAAAAAAATAATAAATTAAAAATAAATAAATAAATTCTGAAGTGCTCTAAGATGTAAAATATATACATAGTTATATATTACTGTGTGGGAATTCAAGACATCAGTACTAAGATGATGGTTATGTCACTGATTGACACTGAAATATGCTTGTTCGGCCCCCCTGTGAAGCCAGCCACAGATCTCAAACATCTCAACAATTACTGACTATGAGTCCATGGGGGGCATATAAGTTGTAGACTCCTTATCACATTTCTGTCTTGAAAAGTATTTTTAAAATTACAAGAACTCTTAGCCCAGATAATCTCTACTGTCACACACTGAATAGATATCAGATGTGTTGGCATATTGATCCTCTCAGCCCACAGGGCAGCCAAGCAGGGCCTGAGGATGTGCTGGAGCCCCTGGGAAGACCCCCTCCAGCTGAGAGCTGCCTTATCTCTTTATGCCAGTGTGCTGAACAAATATAGTCATTATCTGCGTGTGCACATAACAGACCTGTGTCTCACTGTAGATCATTTATACATTCAAGTAATATAAAATACTTCTTTGACTTGCCTTGACTTTTCATACTAGATCTCGTTCTATCTCTTCCTATTTTATTGCTTTAAATTATTTATGCTTTTCCCACAGACAGTGCTGCCTTTTCAAATGTGGGATGTCCAAGGACTGGAGCATCTGTTAATGAGCAGCAAGGCTCCTGGCAAAGTCTGTATCTGCTTGGAGGCATCATTAAAATGACCTTAGAACTGTGACCCAGAGCTAGACAAGACAAGCGGGAAATGCAGAATCGAACCAGATCTCAGGTACAAGACATGAAAAGAATTTCAGAATAAAATTAATCCTTAAATAAATTATTTTAATCTAATCAAACAATGCTCTAGATTGAGTTGCCAAACTAACCCAGCCTTGACACTTATGTAATATTTCCCTGGTTCTCAGTGGACTTGGGCTGTGAATTCACCCCATGTGGAGGGCACGGGTTTGGAGACTTCCACCTGCTTACTTGTGGTTGAGAGAGAAATTGCCCTGGATGTCTCGACTCAAGCTCTTTACCAAAATCTCTGATGTGATATTGAGAAGATTGAATGGTTTTCTTCTTAGAAGTGAATTAATCCTGAAAAGACCTAGAGTTTTGTAGAGGAATGTTTTTTAAAAATGTTAGTTCTAATATTTTAGGTTTATATTTGTGGATAAACTATATAAAAATGTTTGAATATATTCAAACATTTAAAAATGTTTGAATATATTAATTACATTATTGAATAGATTAGCTTAATGGTTTCAAATTTAAAATGGTGAAACATCATCATTGATCTGGACTTATTTTAGGTTGAAAGGTTCAAGACAATTTTACATAATTTGTAATGACTCACCAAAGATATGTTTACTTATTAAGTTTATTATGCTTATTTAAATACTTAGGAAGATGGCCAGGCGAGGTGGCTCACATCTATAATCCTAGCACTCTGGAAGGCCAAGGCAGGAGAATCGCTTGAGGTCAGGAGTTTGAGACCAGCCTGAGCAAGAGCGAGACCCCATCTCTACTAAAAATAAAAAAAAATTAGCCGGGCATGGTGGCACATGCCTGTAGTCCCAGCTACTAGAGAGGCTGAGGCAAGAGGATCCCTTGAGCCCAGGAGTTTAAGACTAGCTGGGGCAACATAGCAAGACTCCCATTCCCCCATCTCTACAAACAATTTTTTAAAAACTACCTGGGAGTGGTGGTGTGGGCCTGTAGTCCTAGCTACTCAGGAGGCTGAGGTAGGAACGTTGCTTGAGCCCAGGAGGAGTTCCAGGTTACAGTGAGCTGGGATTGGGATACTGCACTCCAGCTTGGGAGACAGAATGAGACCCCATCTCTAAAATAACAACAACAAAACAAACTGGAAATATTATGTTTATAAATGTCACTGGAAATATTTAAGGAAGTTTAAGTTTGCAAATGGAACCAAACAATAATCAAAGGCCATCAAAACAGTGAATTTTAAAATGTTGCTTTTATTTAAAAATAGAATTTTTAAATTTATAAAAAGAACTTACGTGTAAGAAAAAACTGGGCTTTTGCATTTGTTACTTAAATGAATCACATGTTAATTTCGAAAACCAAAGTGACTGCTGAATAATTTGTAAGAGGGTTTAGAGATGCCAAAAAACTGTTGAGGATGTGAAAAGATATCACATCCAAAGGGTTATTAAAACATTCATTGTGAAAGGTAAATTTGTGAAATCAGTTGTGCTAAAAATGATAAATAAAAATGTGTTTCATGTAAAATAAATGCATCTTATCAGTCTTATTATGAAATTAGTAGTTTCATCATTAAAAATGAATTTCTTAGATCCATAGTCTCATTGATTACTCAGGATTTAGAAATAATTATTTTTAATTGAGTTAAATAGAGCTCTATTTTTAAAAAATTGCTATTAGCTTCAGAAAGAGTAGCAAATTTATAGGACTGAAAATTTAAGCTGATTTGAGATGAAAATTGGGATCTTATGTTTAAGCATGAAAGACACCCACTCTCCCTTGTTTATTTTAGTCTCTCTCTCAGACACATTTAGAAGTAGAAGAGATATGTGTGTAGTCAAGCCTTCCCTATTTACAGTGAGAAAACCTAAGATCAGAAATGTTAGGTAATTTGAGCAAAGATATACGGTGAGAGGCACAACATGGTGTGATTGATGGGATTTGGAGTCAGAAAACCTACTGGGAGTATTTTTGGGTTTTTTTATGATTTTTTTAAACCACATATTTGTTTCCTAATAATAAATATTTATTGCATTCTTTAAATATTTCAATATGTATTACATTCATTTATTTCATTTAAATTCCAGAACAACTTAGTGAAGTGGGTGGTATCCTCATTTTATAGATGGGAAAATTGAGACTCAAAGAGGTTAAGATACTTATCCAAAGCTAGGATTTAAAAATTTACATTCAGAAGGCCTGGTTTTAAGATTTGCCTTTATCATTTGTGCCCTGTGACCCTGGATGTCTTCCTACCAAGACCTTACCCTGGGGATAAAATCCTACTAGCTAGCTTAGCAGATTTTTCTGGGGAGCAAAAGAGGACAAGCATAGGAAAATACTATCTAAAAGTTACATATTCTTAGTTAACAATAGGGCAAAGCCTAGAACCCATTTATCCTGATTCTTATTGATATTTTGCTGACTAATAAATAAAGTGTTTTTTTACTTTCAAATGATTCTATTTTCCATCTTTGCCTATAGTGACCAATTTTTATTGAGTATGCATCTTGTTCCTGGCACCATTTAAGTATCATGCAGAGCAAGGTATATGAAAACTTGGCTCAAGCTATCCAGAGACTTCATGGTGTGATGAGAAATGCAGAAACAAACTGAAATTCTGATCTTCAATTATTTCCTTCACCCCTATGAACCTCAGATTTTCCATCAAAATGAGTGACAATACTACCACATGAAAAATCATATAAAGAATTTAGGCGGGGCTCGGTGGCTCACGCCTGTAATCCTAGTATTCCAGGAGGCCAAGGCGGGAGGATCGCTCAAGGTCAGGAGTTTGAAACCAGCCTGAGCAAGAGCGAGACCCTGTCTCTACTAAAAATAGAAAGAAATTAATTGGCCAACTAAAAATATATAGAAAAAATTAGCCAGGCATGGTGGTGCATGCCTGTAGTCCCAGCTACCTGGGAGGGTGAGGCAGGAGGATCACTTGAGTCCAGGAGTTTGAGGTTGCTATGAGCTAGGCTGACGCCAGGGCACTCTAGCCCAGGCAACAGAGTGAGACTCTGTCCCAAAAAAAAAAAAAAGATGTCACAAATGGATTCTAAATTAGAACATATTTAAATCAATTATTTGAAATACAGGACAAAGCAAATTCGAGTATTTTGGTGTTTGTTAGTCCATGACATACTGTAGACTTAAGTATTAGTTCCTTATCTACAGTAGTTTGCCTCTTACGGAGATAAGGCCCTTATTTTCATAAAACCTGATATTTTTAAAGAGCTGACCACTATGATATTTAAAAATATCACTAGCTGGAGCTTCTCAATCAAGGGCAACTAAAGTAGAGAAATATGGTTAGATATATGGTACATGATTTGCTATACTAAAATCTAAATTGGATAAAAATTAGGATATCTCATAACAGAATGTTTTCCCTTACTCAAATAACTAAACCCAATAATTTCAATATACTTATTGAAAATCAGGTAGATTTTTAATTAATCTTTAAGGAATATTATCTTTTAAACTTTCAATATATATAGTAGTCAAAACTGTACCTTAACTGGACCTGCACCGTGAAGTCACATTTGGTCCCAGAAATATCCCTAGGACAGACAGAAGCAGAATTATAATTGCTTTTAAAATATGTATATGAAAGTTGATTCAAAGACATTGTTATTCCAGAAAAGTTTTTCAAATGATCAGACATAACTGCTCTTAGAGTAACTAACATACCATAATATTTTCAATACCAATATTTACATGATAATAACGTAAACTCACCAATACACTGCTTTTTAAAAGCACTTATTATAGACAGTACTGGATTCAAAGACCAAACTGCAAGTTACACTTGAAAACAACTTACATGGAACTACTGATTTGCTGCACTTGTTGTGGTGTCAAGGCAAATGCAAAACAGGTTTCTCGAAAGCGCTGACTGTTGTCTGATGCTAAAGAAGACAAGAATTATACTTTTAATTACTTTTAAATTTATCAATAAAGACAACAGCAAAAAAACATAGTCACATGTCTTTAACTGGGCTGTATTCTAGAGTTTAGATAACAAGGTAATGAAAGCACTGAAAAATAAGAAATATGCTAACTGTAACATAAAAAAACAGAAATATGTACAAAAACAGCTAATTCCAGAAATAACATATCAGGATTCAAATTCAGAGAATATGCGATCAAAGAAAGAATAATAAAAAATTATCTAATTATATAAATGTTTGCATCTAAAAAGGACACTTGTATAAAAACAACTGATACTAATTTTACTTAGAATAATACAAACCCATTTAAAGATACATGGTTTCTGAAAGAAGTAACAAACATACCTGCCTTCAAATCTATGCAGGAGAGATGGCATTTGATTTTTAAGACAAACTAAAAATTTCTTCATCTCCTGTTTAACTCTACCATGCAAGCTTTATACAATAAATATTTATAGTTTCTCCTATTCTTAGATAACTTGACTCCAAAATTTGCTTATTGTCACTATCTCAAAGAAGAAAAGAGTTCAAGAAGAAGGGAAGGAAGAGAATAAAATAAAGAGACAGGAAGGGAGAGAGGGAGGGGAGGGGAAGAGACGTGAGGAGAGAGAAGAGAGTAAGCAAGCTGACAGGCAAGTACAGTGAGATTAGAGCAGGGATCCCTAAAGCATGAAGTTGGGAGCAACAATAGTTCTACTGGATTTTAGTAAATGTTATACACATACATATACATAAAAAATCAGTGATCAATACCCCTCTTGCTCACTAATGAGTCCTCGATGCTTGGCACAAAGAAGCACTGAATGACTGTTGAATGAGTAAAGGAATACAAAAATTTAAGAAACATCAGATTAAACTGTTTAAACTGTACTTTTCCATAGTAATTTTCTAGAACAAAAGAATCACTAAGAGTTATTACCAAGAAACTCCTGGCATGTGGGCCACTTAAGACCTGTGCTGAAAAAGTAGCTGAAGTTGGCTGTTTCTTAAAGTTGGCTCTTGTTTAAATTGGGTTTGATCTTACCCGCAAGCAACACTTCCTCTACAACTTCCATCCAAATTGTAGTATGTCATGTCAAAAAATCTATACAAATGTATCACCATGAAAAAAAATGGCAAAGAGCACTGCTGATCTAGAATTTCATCTCAGGAGTATCTTTTTTTTTTCTTTTTTTGGAGACAAAGTCTTGCTTTGTTACCTGGGCTAGAGTGAGTGCTGTGGCATCAGCCTAGCTCATAGCAACCTCAAACTCCTGGGCTCAAGCAATCCTTCTGCCTCAGCCTCCTGAGTAGCTGGGACTACAGGTATGCGCCACCATGCCCGGGCTAATTTTTTCTATATATATTTTTAGTTGGCCAATTAATTTCTTTCTATTTTTAGTAGAGACGGGGCCTCACTCTTGCTCAGGCTGGTTTTGAACTCCTGACCTTGAGTGAGCCGCCCGCCTTGGCCTCCCAGAGTGCTAGGATTGCAGGAGTGAGTTACTGCGCCCAGCCTAAGAGTATCTTTTAAAGGTTAGATTTGGTTTCTACTTTATGTGATTCGGGAAGGCTTCTTCTTCAAGAATCTACCACCAAGAAACAGTGAGTAACAGAAAAAGTTATCTTAATTGTGATGCATCAACTTGGCAATGGCCAATCTAAGAGCCAGAATGTAGATAAGCAGCAAACATTTCCCTGTCAATGTAAGCAACCAACTTGTTTGTTTCTTAAAGAATATATATCTCTATAAAGATTTTAGTCCAGTAGATTTGGCCTAATTTAAACCTTTGGCTCCACTCTAAAACAGTGTTAAAATAATTTACCAAGTACAAAAATTCATACTACTCTCTAGGCAAAATTTCAGATTCATTTTAGAATGTATGACCACAGTAAGTTTTGGACACACATAGACTTAGGAAGATCTGACTAAAACAATCAGGCTATTTCCTGTGCTGCAAATGGAAATCCAACTTAATAATAATTCCTATTTATACCACCTTTTATGTATACATTATAATGCTGGGGGAGGGGTTGCTACCATTTATCTGGAAAAGCACCTTTCACACTCAGTGGTTTTCAGACTTAGTTGCTACTACAAATGCCAGTGAAGTCTTTATAGTTTGGTTTTAGATAGACTATCTAAAAACCTTTCTGAAAGTTAATTAGGCCATCATTAGCTCTTTCAGAAAAATTTAGGACAAATATTAAATAGAATCATAGACTCTTCATACTGAAAGGACTCTTACACAATCATCCAAAACAATGATCTCCAATGTTGATGGTATGATACATCTCTATTGGGTACAAAAGGCAATCCATAGGGGTACAAAAAAAATCTATTTGTAAAAAAAATTTTATAAAGTTGAGATTTTACCTTAACCCTATAATTTAATTTACAAAAAAATCTAAAATTTTATGTAAAACCATAACCTTTTTAAATTCTGATTTTTTCCTGTATGTTTTATAATACACAGTATTAGTACAATAGTTTACATATATACAACAGATACATATATATTTATATGCACTGTGTGCTCAAGTATTTTGCTGAGAGGTACATGCATTCAAATAAATTTGCAGACCATTGATTTAGAATCCAACCTTCCTTTCAATCTTTCCATTCATTCTCTGTTTGAACTCTTTTAGAGGTGGGGGAGGAGTGGCCATTACTTTGTTAGGCAGAAGATAGCTGGTGATGAACGGTTTAATTTTAAGAAAGCTTGCAGCCCAACTACAGAGTGTAGCAAAAAGTAGTAAAAAAGATGAGATTACACAGACCTGGATTCTAAACTGGTTTTGCCACTTACGTGCCTTGTGGCTTTGGGTACTTATCCACTGTTTTCTCCAATATTTAAATACACACACACATACAGACACCCTAGGGTTATTTTGAAGAATATAAATGAAGTAACACATTTAAACAACAATTTTCTTTTCTGTTCCCTTTCCTTCTTATGATACTACACTGAAACAAAATATATAATGCTGTAACTTCCACCCACTGATAGCATATAGCACTGAACTAATATCGCTCTCGAGTGACAGCCATTCTTCAAATATCTGAAGACAGAATTAATGTGCCCCTCCCTTTCCATTGACCCTTCCCACTGTGTTTCAAGCAAGATTTCAGAATTACTCACTATCCTGATCTTCCTCCTCTGGATACACCCCAGGTTGCTATTAAAGTAATAGCCAGGGTGGCGCACAGTGGCTCACACCTGGAATCTTAGCACTTCGGGGAGCCTAGACAGCAGAATCACTTAGGGCCAGGCAACAAAGCCAGACACTGTCTCTACAAAAAAAACCAAATAATAATAAAAGTGTAAAAATAGATGGGTGTGGTGGCCCACACTGTAGTCCTTGCTACTTGGGAGGCTGAGGCAGAAGGATGGCTTGAGCCCAGGAGTTTGAGGTTGCTATGAGCTAGGCTGATGTCACGGCACTCTAGCCTGGGCAACAGAGTGAGACTCTGTCTCAAAAAAAAAAAAAAAAAGAAAGTAGGAAAAGAACTACCTACTATCTCCTTATCATAACTGCTTATCATTTTTATATATTTCCTTCCAGTCATTCTTATATCAAATTTTATCTACAATATGAAAGCTCACTTTTTAAAAATTACCCCTTCTTTGCACAAGAGCATTAATTTTTTTTTTTAATTTAAAAGTTACCCTTATTACATTTTTTAACTGTAGTCTCTATTACCATATTTTAATTATTGTGTTACAGTCTATCAGGGGCATATGAAAATGTTAATTACTCCCCTGATTAGTCATTTAGGTTGTTTCTAATTTTTCACTGTTTGAAACAACTCTGTGAACATCTTTGGGTTTACAGATTTGTTTTTTGGAAGGGGGGAGGTTATTTTCTTTGGATCAATTCCCAGATGTGAGACTTCAGGTCAAAAAGTATGGAGATTTTTATGAATCTTGACACATCATAAGAGTACTTTTCAAATGGTTACTTTATACATAAGACCATTAGCAATTTACGCATCTAGTAATTACACCCTACTCTGGCCTGCATGGGAGTTGTAGCTAATGTAATGGACGGATCCTGGTAACTCCTTAGTAGTTTAATTTGCATTTAAATATTTCCATGTTTGTTTATTTGTTGAATTTCCTATTTAGTTAATTGTCCGATCTTGTCCTATGCCCGTTCATATATTTGCATAAGGGTTTCACACATAAGAACGTTAAGACATTGGAAATTTGCTACAAATATTTTCCCTAGTCTGCTACTTGTTTTTGTTTTTTTCTTTTCATTTGAGCTACATCTTTGTTTGACACAAAAGTTAAATTTTTATGTAGTCTACTCTGCCAACTATCTCCTTTGTAAATTCTTCTACTAATTCTAAACTCAGATAGTTATTTCCATTCTTAATGTCAATCAACACACAATTAAATTCTTTGGTTTGTTTCTATGTAATTATTTAATCCATCTGGAACTTATTTTAGTATATGATATTTTAAAAATCTAAATTTGTTACCCCAAATTACTTATATTAATAACATTTGTTAAATAAACCTTCCCTTCCCAATGGATATGTGTGCTTCTTTTAGCATATATTAAAATCCTTATATCCAACATTTTCATTTCTGGACATTTCCCTAATGGTCATTTTTATCCTGATGCTGGTACTTTTTTAGTTGTTAGAGCTTCATTATGTTTTAACATCTTATAATTAGGTTTCTCTCCATCCATTCTTTTTTCAGAACTTTAACATGGACTTAAATATTTATTTAACTAGATAAATTTTCCAAATCCTTTTGTTAAGATTTTTTTAAGCCCAATGGTATTTTGAGTACTATTACAGTAAACCTATGAATTATTTTGAGAGCTCAAGATTTTATTTCTCTCATATAGATTAGTCACATAGTTTTTTGGTTTTTTTTTTTTGAGATGGAGTCTTGCTGTGTCAACCTGGGTAGAGTACAGTGGCATCATCGTTGCTCAACACAACCTCAAATTCCTGGGCTCAAATGATCCTCCTGCCTCAGACTCCCCTAGCTGGGACTACAGATGTGCACCAACATACCTGACTAATTTTTTTCTGTTTTTGGTAGAGACAGGGTCTCTCTCTTGCTCAGGCTGGTCTTGAACTCCTGACTTCACGTGATCCTCCAGAGCCTCCTCCCACCTTGGCCTCCCAGAGTACTAGGATTACAGGGGCATGAGCCACCTCTCCCAGTCCACAGTTGCCATTAATGTCATTTTTATGCAAAATATCTACCAATAGAACAATGACTGAATAAATGGTCATATGATGGAACATTCTGCAACCAAAAAAAGAATGAAGACGATTTCTAACTATTGGTACGGGAGTAATGTCTCCAAGATACATCATTAAAGTGACAAAGTCAAGATAAAGAAAAATAGGCTGGGTGTGGTGGCTCACGCCTGTAATCCTAGCAATCTGGGAGGCCAAGGCGGGCGGATCCCTCAAGGTCAAGAGTTCGAAACCAGCCTGAGCAAGAGCGAGACCCCATCTCTACTAAAAATAGAAAAAATTAGCTGGACAACTAAAAATAAATAGAAAAAAAAAAAAACTTAGCCAGGCATGGTGGTGCATGCCTGTAGTCCCAGCTACTCAGGAGGCTGAGGCAGAAGGATCACTTGAGCCCAGCAGTTTGAGGTTGCTGTTAGCTAGGCTGTTGCAATGGAAATATAGCCTTAGAAACATAGAAATACTGTGTATAAAAAAAAAAAAAAAAAGATAAAGAAAAATATAGTATGCTACTTTTTGTGTAAGAGAGGAAGAATACATAAAGCTAGTGGCATTTTTGAAAAAATAAAAACCAGAAGGACAAACTGAAATTAATTAAAAATGATTACCTAGGTAGCAGGGAATGGGATAAGGAATAGGGAGAAAAGTAGAATGGTTTTCTGTTAATTTTCACTTTTAAACTAGATTCAAAAGATAAAATTAAGCAAAAATGAGTATTTCTAACTTAAAATATTTATGATATTTTGAATGGGCTCTCACTTTGGTTGTTATTCAAAAGTTGTTATTACAGAATACTGATTTTTGTTCTACTAAGCTCTATTTTCCCACTCAAACTGAACTTAAAATAACACTGAAATTTTATAGCCAATTTTTTAGGATTTATAGATAAGCCTTTTAACTGCAAGTAAGGAAAATTTTCTCTTTCTTCTAACATTTATAGATCTAGTTCTAATTCATGTCTGATTATTGTCTAGAATTTCCAAAAGAATGTTTGCAAATCTTCCAGGATTACTTATTTTGCTCTAAAATTTGATGTACCATTGATATTACAGTTCTTCACAACCACCTGCAAAGCCACTTCAAAATATACATGCCTAAGAGTTTATCCCCCAGTAGGAATGTAAGAACCTGGCCACGCACAGTGGCTCATGCTTACAATCCTAGCACTTTGGGAGGCCGAGGCAGGAGGATCGCTTGAGCCCAGGAGTCTGAGGTTGCAGTGAGCTGTGATGACGACACTGCCCTCTGCCCAGGCGAAAGATAAAGATCCTGTCTCAAAACAAAGAAAGAAAGAAAATGTGGTACTGTATATATATACAGTGTAATACTATTAAGCCTTTAAAAAGGAAGAAATTCTGTCATTTGTGACTATTACAAATGGAACTGGAGAATATTATTCTAAGTAAAATAAGTCAAACACAGAAAGACAAATACCACATGTTATCACTTACACGTGGAGTCTAAAACAACTGAACTCAAAGAAAGAGAGCAGAATTGTTGTTACCAGAGGCTGAAGATGGGGGAAATCACAGCCAAAGGATACACTTAGATAGGTTGTGTAAGATTGATTTTGGGGGGGGGAGGGGGAATCTACTGCACCACGTGGTGAACACACCTAGTAGCTAAGTACTGTACATTTCAAAATCACTAGGAGAGTAAATTTCAAATGTTCTCATCACAAAAAGTTAATTATTTGAGGTGAGGGATATGTTAAGTAGCTTGATTTAATCCTTTCCCATTGTATTCAACAATCTAATATCACTTTACGCCCCATAAGTATATACAACTATAATTTGTTAATATGTAATAAAAATAAATATGAAGCTGTTTGATGACTATAAATATTCCTTACAAATGTTATTTATTATTTCTATTTTAGATTTTCATTATTGTTCTTGTTAGGGACAGGTGCCGGTTGGCAGTTGCTAACCAAAGGAAAGAAGAGGGAGTAAATGTAAGGAGGCCAATGAACATCTAGAATCCAAACCACCATGACCATATTTCATGGCTAAGGGACTGTCCCCAACACTGCACATGCACATTAAGGGAGACCTTAGGTGACCTAGTGACATGGCCGTATCACTAAGGCCTCATTTGCACTGTGGTCTCCCCAACCCCGTGGTCAATCGAGCAGACTTATGGGAAAGGAGCATGTGTAGAAAGAAAACTGTTGTATAACAGGGGCATGCCAATCACAGATAAAGATCAGAGACCCTCAACCAGTAAACCAAGGGATCTCCTGACCTGTTTTCCTATAAAAAGGTAAAGATACCCATAATCGGGGTTTTCTCCACTTGCAGAGATAGACCTGTTCCTCCCTCCGGAACGTACTTTTGCTTTGCAAAAAGGCTGCTTGTGTAGAATTGCTGCTCACTCCATTGCACCAGCCCTGCCTGTGATTCTTCCAAGCAAGGAGTCAAAGAGCCAGGACATCTCCCACCTAACAATCTTTCTTATCTTTTCTAACTGCATTTATTTACTACACATTCTGTGACTATTTCTCAAGTTTGTCCTCTACAACACTAATTTGATTTTCTACAATATTATCTATTTCCCACTTCCCACAGAAACTTTATTTTGTTCTTGTTTGTTGCAATGCAAAGAGGAACAGACCTTAGCGAGAAATTCATTCAGAATTCCCAATTTTTGTTTGTTTTTGAGACAGAGTTTTGTTCTGTCACCCTGGGTAGAGTGCAGTGGTGTCATCATAGCTCCCTGCACTCACTGCAACCCCAAACTTCTGGGCTCAAGTGATCCTTCTGCCTCAGCCTCCCCAGTAGCTGGGACTACAGGCACACACCACCACACCTGGCTAACTTTTTCTGGTTTTGGTAGAGATGGGTCTCACTCTTGCTAAGGCTGGTCTCAAACTCCTGACCTAAAGCGATCCTCCAGCCTTGGTCTCCCAGAGTACCGGAATTACAGGTGTGAGCCACCTCACCTGACCAGAATTCCTAATATTGTTAAGAATGGTTATTCTTTCTAACAGAATTTAGAATGTTTTACTAGATAATGACAGTAATTATTTTTAGAATCTGTTGCCTTTCCTCACTTTCTAAAAGATTTTTTTCCAGATGGGAATCCTCAAATCTGGCTATACATCAGAATAACTTGGAGAACTAAAAACAAACAGACCATACCTTAAATAACAACCAACCCCATGAATTGTGAGATTCAGGTATTGGTCTTTCTTAAAAGCTTTCCAAGTGATTCCAAATGAGAGGCATAGTTGAAAATCCCATCTTAGATTGCTACATTGAACTGCGTAACAAAGTATCTAAACGGGGAAAAAATCAGCCTTGGTGGAGATTGCTGGCTTAGCACCTACATCTACTTTTGCTCTCTCTGAAACTTTCAATAAAGGGTCGGTAAAGGGTTTTTGCTTGCTTTGTTTTTGTGTTTCAAAAGAGTAAACCCACCAAGATGGCAAGAAAGGGACAGGAGAGTAACAAAAGTACGGATAATAGAAAGCAGGTGTATGAGTGGTTAAAAAAATAAAATAAAAAGTTACTAAAGAGTGGCCGGGCGCGGTGGCGCACGCCTGTAATCCTAGCACTCTGGGAGGCCGAGGCGGGCGGATTTCTCAAGGTCAGGAGTTTGAAACCAGCCTGAGCAAGAGTGAGACCCCGTCTCTACTATAAATAGAAAGAAATTAATTGGCCAACTAAAGATATATATATAAAAAAATTAGCCGGGCATGGTGGCACATGCCTGTAGTCCCAGCTACTCGGGAGGCTGAGGCAGAAGG
>CAUYRT010079849.1:0-16273 GCA_963574885.1 Lepilemur ruficaudatus | reverse complement strand
AATTCAAAAGCCCATGTTATTTTGGAAAAAATATAGAATAAACCAGCCACTATCTAACTTGATTTAGAAAACATGAAGAAAGCACAAAATAAGAAATTACTATGGAGAAATAACTATATAATGAGAATACATGTTTAATACATTGTAGAAAGAGAATGCATTTTAAAAAATTATAATAATTCGTAAACCTCTATGCATATAAATTTATAAACCTCTATAAAATAGATAATTTTCTAGTAAAATAGTTTGTTAACATTTATTCCAGTAAATGTGAAAAAATCTTAAGAAGACTGATTTTTCTAGAAGAAATAGAGAATTCTTAAAATTATTAAGAAAATAACCTCTAAACAAAAGTACCATATCTGGATGGTTTCCAGTATGATTTTATTATATTTTCATATAGTTCAAATGTTCAAAATTATTTTTAAAACATGAGCATTTGAAATTATTTTTATGAAACAAGTATATTATTGATATAAACTTGATAATTATACAAAAATAAAATCAGGCTAATAATACTTATATCAAGGCAAATATAGTATATTAAAATATTAGGAAACACAAGCAACAACACAGTAATAATACATCTTGAACATATGAGAATTATTTCAGGAAGGCAAATTTGGGTCAATATTAGGAAATCTAATATGGTACCCCATATTATAATATATAGATCCAATGAAAAATACCATGATTTTCTGCACAGTCTTTGAGAACCCTTTGACAAAATTTTACAACTGCTTTTAATAAAAACATTCAAGAAATAGAATTGATGGAGCTGGGCATGGTAGCACACACTTGTATTATCAACTATTTGAGAGGAGGTAGGAGGATTGTTTGAGCCCAGGAGTTCGAATTCAGCCTGGACAACATAGTGAGACCCCTTCTCTAAAACTACAATAATAATATGTGTGTGTGTGTGTGTGTGTGTGTGTGAGAGAGAGAGAGAGAGAGAGACAGAGAGAGAGAGAGACAGAGAGAGAGAGAGAGAGAGGGAGAGAGAGAGAGAGAGATTGTATGTAAATAGTAGAAAAAAGAAAAGTTGCCTTCAATGTACCTGGAAAACTCTAAAACAATCAATGGTAAAACTAACTCAAACAACAAAATACTTTAGTTAGGTAACAGCATATGACATCAGCATAGATAAATTATTAGGCTTGATCAAACAACAGTATATAACAATAGAGAAAAACCTTAATTACAGTAACTGTGAAGAAGATACCATCTTTAGGAATTATTGTAACAAGAGATGTGCAATGCCTAGTTGAGGATAACTTTAATGTTATCCTGAAAGATTCAAATGTAGACTGAAACATGATGAACACACATCACAGAAATATCAAAAGACCAAAGAGCCAGATTGAAGGTGGTTCCATTGGCCATATCTTAGACAATTTGGGGATTAAAATAGATAACAATATTAATGGATAATAAGGTATGAATGTCTTTGTATCCCCCTAAATTCATGTAGAAATACTAACCCCAAGTGATGGCATTAGGAGGTGTGAGCTTTGAGAGATGATTAGTTCATGAGGGTGGGACCCTAAAGAATGGCATTAGTGCCCTTAGAATAGAATATAATAGAAGGCTGAGAGAGACTCTTGCCCCTTCCACCATGTGAGGACACAGCCAGCTATGAACCACAAAGTGGTCCCCCGGTAGACACTTAATTTGCTAGCACCTTGATCTTGGACTTTCAGGCCCCAGAACTGTGAGAAATAAATTTCTGATGTTTATAAGCCAACCAATCCATGGAAGGAAATGATTAAGACAATGGATCATAACTCATTGAATAAATATGGAATCTATGGGTTTTTAGTGATGTCAATTGCTAAGTATGTAAGTACTTAGGGCAGAAGGAAATGTACTTACGTATGGTATAAGGCCAACTAGTAAATGCGGTGGGACTGATGGAATCAAAAAATCATTTAACAAACATCATAGTAATAACTGATTCTGGGAGGGATAATAAGTGGGTAGGGACAATAAATGTTATCCACTTATTACTATTTATTAACTACTGGTTGAACATTTAATAATGGATAGGCTATATAAATATATATATAGTCTCAAAATGTCTCCCCTCAAATAGTTATCAAGTACAAAAGGAAAAATATAAACTTTACCATGGAGAAATCCATTGAGTTCACTTAACCAGATAATCAGAGCCGTTTATTTCTAGCAGTGGAACAAAGCAAGATCACTTGCATCAACGCAACTTAATCAAAATGAAACGTCAGTTAAATATAAATTAGGGAAAATCCTCCAAAATAACTGGCCTGTTGTCTTTAAATTTATCAAGGTCATGCTGGATAAGAAGAATGACTAAGAAACAGTTATAGATTTTGAAAAGACTAAATAGATATTAAAATTAAACATAACATGTAATTTGTACATTGGATTATGGACTATTTTTTTCTTTTTTTTGGTAAAAGATATTACTGAGGCAATTAACATTTAGGTCTATAAATTAGATGATGAAATTGCACCAATTATACAATTGTGCTATTATAATATTATACAATTAAGCTATTAAACAAGTATAATAGTTACATAAGTAAATGTTTTTGCTTTTAGGAAATACCCAGGGGCATCATGTCTACAGCTTACTCTCAAATGGTTTAGGAAAATATAAAATGTACTTATACAGGGAGAAAATTATAAAATAAAATATGATAAATGTTAATAATTGGGGAATCTGAGTTAAAGGCATACAGGAGTTTTATGTATTTTGCAATATTTCTGTAAACCTGAAATCATTTAAAAATAAAAATATGTAAAAATGGAAATATGATAAAAATTATAAACTATAAATATTTAAATCTTGATAGCTAATTTTAAGGAAAAACAGCATAGCTTAAAGCTAATGAGCATGTACTCTGGAGCTAAATTACTCTAGAGATGTGATACCAGCGCTACCATTTATTAGTTGTAATGTCGTGGGCAAGTTACTTCACAGGGGTTGTCTCATGTTCCTTGTCTTTAAAACAGAAGTGCTTTATGGGGATATTATGAAGATTATGAAGATTAATTGAATATATATACCACAGAAAGAGGCTGCAGCATAATGAACGCTACATAAATGCTTGTTAAATAAAATTTATTAATTTTTACATCTACACTGAATCAAAGGACAAAGTATTCAATACACTTAATATATATTGTCAATGTGAACAAAATAGGAACAATGGTATAATATGTTGAGAAAAGAATTCCTCCTGAAGACAGAGCATTCTGTGTTAATTTGAAAAGTAAGAACAAAAATAATGAGAATGAAGACAAATTAAGTAATAGCAACTCAGAGCTATAAAACCATCTGGTCGAATCAAGACCCATCATAAGTGTAATACAAATTAAAAATCAGCATTTCTTAATTTTATGATTAAAAAACAATCTGTATATCAATCTAAATTTGTACCATAGTTTTAACACTAAAATATAAGGAATAGATCTCTAAGATAGATTAAAGTAGACAGATGAAATTTTGTCAAAGGTAAAATATGAACATAAAACAACAATATATATTGAAAATGTCATATAAAAGCTGAAAGAGAAGTTCTGGAAGATAAGCATGAAACCTGTGTACTGTGCTGTTTACTGTATATGTTTCGGAGGTGTTTAGTCTGAATGTAATTTGTTTATGGATGTTTAGAAACTCTGTATGGTTGTATCAATTTAGAAGCGCGTGTGTGTGTGTGGGTGGGTGTATGCTATTTCTGTTTTGCTTTTATATGAAATCAACAAAATAGATAAATAGATGCCAGACATTAAAATGAGACATTAGCTACAGTAGGGGACAGTTTAAGCAAAGATGAAAGGAATATTTTTGTAACTCCATCACTTGAAAGGAAAGCAAGAAATAGGAAAGGTACGGAATGGTGAGAAGGATTCTGGGGAAAGTGCCCAAAGAGTATATGCTGGAATCTGATCTCTGAGAGCAGATCTCCAAGAATCTGCAGTCTAGGGCAAGAGGTAAACATGTGGATGGCCGCACATCTGCATTCAATCAATTTTTTTTTTATGAAATGCTCTGTTTCTCTGCTCCTTCTCCGAAATCACCTTCCAAGAGCCCTGAGGCTGTTGGAACATGTGTGCTTCCTCTTTACAAACTTCTCCTCTTGGCATCAGGAGACCTGTCTCTGTTAATTTAACACAAAACCTAAAGTATACATAGAAAAAGTTTACCTCAATTTATCAGGGACTTAACATCAATCTGAAAATCTTGTTGTAAATTGCTGGATTTGCAATTTGCCCTACTCACTACTCTTTCCAGCTATAAATAACTGAAAAGGTGGAAACTGCAATAAAATCGATCTGCCCTCATTCACGCTGTATGGGACCCTTCTTCCACCTTACATCTCCTATTTCTATTCTCCCCTCCTTTATCTGGAATCTTTGACTTTTGATAGACCATTTTGAGCTTTTTTTCCCCCTTATCTCCTAAATTTTTCCATTCCTGTGTTTCAAGTGGGTGCATGGCATTGATGATGCTGAGATAATAAACTAGTTTTAAAGTAAAGGAGTAAAGGAGTTCTTTACTTTTCTTCTCTCTCCTTTACAAGACAATTATGATAGCCCGATCTAATCCAAAATTGCTATTTTCATTACAGTCATGGGTTCTAAAATGATTACGGGTCTTTATTCTTATCATTTCTAATTTCTATACTCCTACAGATAGATTCAGTATTTTTTCCTTTTTAATCTGTCTTGCTTGGGATTTTATTATCATACTTGCTCTATTTCTCCCACTATCTTTTAAACCTTTTTTGCTAGTTTTATATTTATAATTTTCCCATGACATCCCTTCCCTGATATCTTATCACTAGCTCTAACTTAACAAGATGATCCTTACACAGTCTTTATCTTATTTTATGTTTGTTGGAAAGTTTCCAAAATATGCAGTCATTTGCAATTTCTATATAAATATGTTCTGTGTTCTTTATGGCAAAATTCTATTTGCTTCTATCTATATCACAAATATTCTTGAGTATTATCCCCTCATCCCCATGTTCCAAATAGTGGCAGGTGCTTGTCACACAAAAAACGGAAAATATATTCCAGGATGGTTCTCCAAAAGAAAATGAAAAAATGTGATGAGTGTCATTAGAGAGGTTTGAACAAGAAATCCATGTGCAACAAAGAAATAATAATATACCATGTCTTTCAGCACAAAAGTTAGTAAAATCTTCATATAAAATGTCAGAAAAATAGAGAAAGGAGAATATCTCTGAAAATGAGGGTACCATGAACCAAATGTAGATGTATGAAATAATATACAGCAGGACACATCAAGAAAAATAAGGTATTTTCAGTGTTGCTAGAAGGTGGCATGAAAAGGGAAAAGAAGAGACGAAATGAGAATCCAAAGATAGAGAGGTCTCCAAGTATTTTTAAAGGGCTCTCTACTATATTTCAGTGAGGCATTGGGAGACTTTAAGCAAAGTAGTGGCAAGATCATGTTCATATTTCAGAAATATTGCTACAACTTTAATAAAAATTAGTTAAAGGGAAATAAAATTGAAGACCAGGAGGTCAATGTATAGACTATTGAACTATTAAGGCATGCTTGATTAAAACATGAACTAAAGAAGTGGTCAGAACAATTAAGAGAAAGGGACAAATGTGACATCTACTAAGAGGATAGACTTACTAGAATTGAGTGATCAATTGAATGTGGGTGATGAGAAGCCAAATATGGTTTCCATGCTTTTATATTTAGCAACTAGGTTGACAATTCCTCCAGTAAAGGTGAAGAAAACAGGGAGGGAGGTAGATAGGTTCTGGGGAGCAACAGTTCAAATTTGAGTTTACATGACCTTTAGCCTGTGGCATTGTCAGTAAGGCAGTAACTATTGGCAGAGGTCTGAATTAGAGGTAAAGATTGGACATTTATTGCTGCATATTTGTAATAAGTGAAGGTCTGGTCATGGAAGACGTTGCCCAGGCTGAGATTGGCGTAAGAAGAACAGCGTGTGAAGACTGAGACAGTGACCTCTGAAACAGAGAATCATGAGAGTTGGATTCCTGAGACTTTTCTGAGAGATGACAGAAAACCAAACTCAATGAGCCAGTGAGGTCAAGAAATAAAGGACTAAAGTATGTTGACTGAATTTGACAATTTTGAGGTTATTTATGAGACCATCAGTATAATTTCTAGTGCAGTAGAGGAAGCGTAAGCCAGATTACGGAGGCAGGAAGTAGAGAAATGGAGACAGAGATCACCTTGCAAGAAGTTTAGATTCAATAGAATAAAGAAATTGAGAGTGTTCTACAGGGGGATAAAAGAGCAAGTAAGAGAAATTGTTAATAATGGCAATACTTGGATATGTTTCTAGATGAAATGAAGTCTGCCAGACAGGAAAGAGAGAGTTTGAATATTACAACTGCTGCTGCTACTAATAGTAGTAGTTACAAGAGTCCATTTGAGAGGACACTGAGCAAAGATATGAGAGGAGGAGCATTGACTTAAGCAAACTAGCACGTGCTAACATGTTGCTATGTGTATGTTTTATAGGAAACTTCTGGAGCAATGTCTAAACCCAAATAATGACTAATAGTAGATATTCAGACATCATAATTGGTAAAAGAGGGAGAGTCTTGGCAAGCAAGCCCTACAAACAATCTCAATGATTATTTATTACAACAATTCCAGACACTTAAATTTTGTTCCAGAAATCAGAGCCCTCCTAATTCTGCATTACTGTATCTAACCTAAATTCTACCAATAACTATTTTTTATTAATATAATCTAGTCAATTTAATTATTTCAGCCATTTTCCTCTGCATCCCAACATTATTTTTGTTTCTATATCCTTGCACCCTTATCTTTACTTCTCATCCCCTCCCCTCCCGGTTTACTGGGATTCCTCTCTCGTTTTGCAAGCAAGTTCTGTAGCTTTTTCTAAATAAATTCAACTCTATTGTAGTAAATAGTTAAGTATGTGTTCCATACAGCCACGCTTCTCAATTGTCTTATGTATTGTTTTCAATTTACTGATGAAAGCTTGTATTTCCTTTGAGCAGCAAGAGAGTCTTAAGCCTCTTTTCTCCAATGCTTGAGACAGTACATAGCTGAGTGCTAAGGATTTACTACTCACTTAATAAGTTGGTTGTTTATGGAAAATGCAATACTCATATTCTGTAAGTGGATACCTGTTTTGTCTGCTAATAAAGTGAAGCATTTCTTTATTTCATATCTATATGGTTCACTCTCTGACTTTCATCAGCTCTTGGTACAAATATCTTCTTATTGTCATTTCCCCTGATCTCCCCACATGTAATCACATCTTCCTTGCACATGCTGCTGAACTCCTCTATGCTCCAGATTTTTCCCTAGAATATCATATCATGTATATTTTATTTATTTATATTCTATACCCCAAATTAAATGTTAATTATGTGAAAGCCGAGATTGTATCTGTTTTATTTAGTGATGCATCTTTAAATACATAAAATGAACCTTTAATGAGTTAAACAGAAATATATTTAAAAATCCATAATTAAGTTTATTTTCCCTTTTACTTTTTCTTTTAAAGCTCTACATTGTCTTTTTATCATTTTTATCCTTTGTATTCCATATTTTTACAAGTGGTCAAATCACGATCTCAATTTAATATATTTGTATAAAATGCTATTGTTCTTAAGTATTTCACCAATGCCCTAAAAGATATTTGGGAAGCTCTATTAATTCCAACAAATAGTAGAAGACAAGTTTAAACTAGGAGTAAACTGGGAACACATTTTTGGAAACTCTTAAAGAGCCTTGAACTAAATTAGGAAACGGCTTTAACTCTTTTGAGCCACTCTGGTTCTATTTAGTGTATTAGAAGTTCAGTGGTTAAATAGTACCTTAGTGAAAGGAAACTGAAACAATTCTATTAGACTAATGGTAAAAGTTGATTTGATTTTCTTTTTCTATAAAACTAAGAAAAAATGAGGTCATAGTGATGGATTAGATCCAAACGCAGTACCTTGGCTTGACATACAGGGAAAGTTCTGGAGCAGAATCTATAGTTGTAATGCTAAACTTGTGACTATGCAAAGTGAGAGTGATGAGACTTGTGGAAAAATAGAAATAAAAGCAAACAAGAAATGAGCACTTAAGAAAAGCTAATCAGGAAAGATGATCTTTCAAGAGTTTATGAGTTAAGAATTCTTTGATGCCAAAATGTCAGACCTTCCATAGTCATTGAGCAAGTTGCAACTGAGCATTAGCTCATGCCCTGTCTAGAGCTTGCACAGATATGCACAAAGCTTTTCATAATGGAAAAGTAGCTTTGACTTGCATTAAGCTTAATGGAACTTGACTGATTTTCCCAGCAAACTGATAGTGTAGCACTCTGAATTGATGTCTAAAATAGATGCCGGCACACTGCTCTGACTAGCTCTGTCTTTTCTTTGACTGGTTTTAGACAGATTTTGATAGGTTATTGAGGAATAAAAACAGTGAGTCTTGAGACCTGGTTCGGCCAAGGAACAGGAAACCTCAGAACTCATGGGAAGTTGACCTTGAATTCTCCCACTTGAGCAATAAACTCTCAGAAATGTTCTGGGATTGTTTTGTATCAGTGACTTCACTTGGTGAGCAGGCAGGCATGTAGCCAGAGTTTCAGAAAAGGTCAGCATAATCAAAAAGGGCCAGAGAGTATGACAACTCCCAGAGATCAGCAAATAGTGTTTCTTACACCCAGTTGAAACTTATTCTGTGAAGGCATTATCTGTAGTTGTGTACCTCCTTGAGTACCTTGGAAATTTGGTAGGCATCCGTGACTGACTGAGAGTATGCTATAATGTCTTCTGCTTCTGGCAGCTGTCTATGAAGAGAGGTTTCTATATCCTCCGCCACTAAATAAAATTTAAAGAAAATTATGTCACCCTGCAAGTCTGCATCTATCCATCAGTAAATTCCTACCCCATTGTTGTATACTCATACACCCAGGAGCATACAGCAAATTAAAGGCCAAGTCAAGTATACAAGTGTAATTTTGCTTTATTGAACTCCAGAGTACTCATCCTTCACACTACACTCCTTATTCTTGTCATCTTCTTTAAATCCAAAAACAAGCAAATAAGCAAAAGCAACCTAATCTAAAATTTAAATAATTTATAGCTTCAAAAGGGAGCTAACAATTTAATTTAATATTTTATTGGACCTATCTTTTTGAGGCATAAACGCCAGCAAAGGTGAAATTACTTGAAGGCCCATCAAGACCTACGTGCTCCTGATGGGTTCAACTTTCCTCAGCCAGGCCTGTGACTGCTCATGTAGGATTGAAGCAGGAGCATAGACAGACCTTTGGAAAACATACTGCACCTCCTCTATCTCCTTGTCTTTGTTGCTGCTTATAGCAGTGAAATGTCACAGAATATGTTTTTTTGAAAAGAATGCAATTAAATGTAATTAATAAAAATAAGATCATTAGAAAAGCTGAAAATATTTGGAGATTTAACAACTGAATTTTATAATAGATCTACAAAGTTTTAATTCACAAACCATAAAATCTGTCCTTTAAAATATATTCAATTAAATTTTAAGTAACCTATATATATATAAGAAATAATAAGCATAACTAAAAAATATTTAAAAACTGAATGGTAATGAAAGCACACATATAAAAACTGAGCAATAGAGATAAAAAAGTGCTTAAAGGAAAGTTTTATAATTTTAAAGGCCTATATTAGTAAGAAAGAAATGTTTACTATCAGCTATCAAATTGTCACCTTACAAAGCTAGGGGGGAAAAGCAAATTAAAATCACCTAAGCATAAAAGCACGAATAATGAATGTAAGAGCTAAAACTAATGATATAGAACAAACAAACATTACTTTAAGTTTACAAGCATAAAAGTTGTTTCACTGAAAAAATTAATAAAATAGATAAATGTCTTGATATACTGATTTGGAAAAAAGAGAGAGATTGCAAATTATAAATATCATAAATAAAAGGTTTACTGTTAATCACACTACAGGTATTAATGAACAGAGGGTATTATCTTAATATCTTCGTGTCAGCAAGTCAATAACTGTGATGTTGGATGAATTCCCCCCAAAAAACAACCTACCAGGACTGACACAAGAAAAGTTATTTGAAAAATTTATATATCTCTATATCTGGTAAAGAAATTGAATTTATCCTTTGTCATTATAAGATTTCCAGCAAGGAAAATTCTAAGCCCAGATGGTTTTTCTGGTGAATTCTATCAAACATCAGAGAAAAACTAATATCAATCATACATAAACACTTCCAGAAAGTACAGGATAGAAAAATTTGAAATTTATTTTATGAGGCCAGCATTATTCAGACACAAAGTTAGACAGAGGAATCACAAGAAAGGTACAGAATGATATTGCTAATCAATACAATGCAACAACTTTTAATAAAGTATCAAATTGAATTCATCAATATATAAAAAGAAGATAAAACAAAAAAAATGTAGCATTTATCTCAAGAATGCAAAGTTGTTTTAACTTTCAAAAATCAATCAGTATAATTCACTGCTTGAATAGAATGAAGGAGAAAAAATATGCAGTTTTTTTAATACATAATGAAAATGTACCTGACAAAGTTCAACAACAGTTTCTAATGAAAATTCTTAGCAGACCAGGAATAGATCATATTGTCAAAAAACAAGGAAAATTTGACTTCATCTTTCCTAATTTGGATGCCCTTTATTTTTTACACTTGCCTGACGGTTCTGGCTAGGCCTTCCAGTATTATGAATAGAAATAGTAACCGTGGGCACTCGTGTTTTCTTCCAGTTCTTAGTAGGGAATGCTTTCAAATTTATCCCATTCATTATGATGTTGGCTGTGGTTTTGTTATATACAGCTTTCTATTATTGTGAGGTATGTTCCTTCTATGCCTAGTTTGTTGAGAGTTTTTATTATGAATAGTTGTTGGATTTTATCAAATGCCTTTCTGCATCTATTGAGATGATCATGTGGTCTTTATTTTTACTTCTGTTTATGTGGTGAATCACCTTTATTGATTCACATATGTCGAAACATCCTTGCATCCCCGGAATGTAATCCATTTGATTATGGTGCATTATCTTTTTGATGTGCCACTGAATTCAGTTTGCTAATATTTTGCTGAGGACTTTTACATCTATGTTCATGAGGGATATTGGTCTGTATTTTTCCTCTTTTGTTGTCCCCTTTCCTGGATTTAGTGACAAGGTGATACCAGCTTCGTAGAATGAGTTAAGGAGGGTTCCTTCTTTCTCAATGTTATGGAAGAGTTCCAGTAGAATGAGTGCCAGTTCTTCTTAGTGGTTCAAGTAGAATCTGGCTGAGAATCCACCAGGGATGGGGATTTATTTTGTTAGGAGATCTTTATTACTGTCTCAATCTCGCTACTCATTATTGGTCTGTCTGGGATTTCTATTATGTTCTGATTCAGCCTTGGAAGGTTGTGTGTTTCCAGGAATTTGTCCACGACCTCTGCATTTTCTAGTCTATGTGCGTAGAGATATTCATAGCATTCGTGGTTGATATTTTGTATTTCTGTCATGTCAGTTTTAATATATCCCTTTTTCATTTCTAATGGACCTTATTTGGCTCATTTTTCTTCTATTTCTAGTTAATCTAGTTATTGATCTATTTTTTTTTATCTTTTCAAAGAAGCAACTATTTATTTAACTGTTCTTTTTTTTTTTTTTTTGGTTTCCATTTTGTTTAGTTATGCTCTGAGCTTTGTTATTTCTTCCTTTCAGCTATCTTTGGGTTTGCTTTGTTCTTATTTTAATAGTTCCGTGAGATGTGACATTAGGTTGTTAATTGTGATCTTTCTGCCTACAGAATAGCAGAAAATATTTGCAAACTATACATCCTACAAATGATTGATTTCCAGAATCTACAAAGAACTCAAACAAATCAGCAAGAAAAAAATAATAACCCCAGTAAAAAGTGGGGAAAAAAAATGAACAGAGTTTTTTCAAAAGAAGATATACAAATAGCCAAAAAATGTAGGGAAAAAATGCTCAATATCACTAATCATCAGGGAAATGCAAATTAAAACCACAGTGAGATACCACCTTACCCCATTAGAATGGCCGTTATTAAAAAGACAAAAAACACTAGATGTTGGCGTGGATACAGTGAAAAACGAACACTTATACACTGTTGTTGGGACTGTAAATTAGTACAACCTCTATGGAAATCTGTATGGAAATTCCTGAAAGAACTAAAAGTAGACCTACCATTTTATCCAACAATCCCACAAATGGGTATCTACCCAAAGGAAAAGAAGTCATTATATCAAAAAGATACCTGCATCTTCAATATTTACTGCAACACAATTCATAATTGCAAAGATATGGAATCAACCTAAATGCCCATCAATTCCTGGGTGAATAAAGAATGTGGTATATATATGTGTATATATAAAAATATATATATGGTATGTGTGTATATATCTACACAGACACACACATATACATACCATGGAATACTACTCAGGCTAAATAGGAATAAAATAATGTCATTTGCAGCAACTTGGATGGAACTGGAGAACATCATCCTAAGTAAAGTATTTCATGTATGGAAAAGCAAATACCACATGTTCTCCATTAATAAGTGGGAGCTAAACATGATCATAAAGTGGTGTAAAAGACATTGGAGACTAAGAATGTGGAGAGTAAGAAGGGAGTGTGGTATAAAACTTACCTATTGGGTACAATATACAGTATTCTGAAGAAGGGCACACTAAAGCCCTACAATTTATCCATGTAACAAGACCACTTGTATCCGCTAATATTTTGAAATAAAAAATTATTTTAAAAAGGCATAAACATTAGTAATAGAAGAATTTTCTCTGCATTTAATAAAGGGCATCTATAAAACAACATGAAAAACAAAACCTAACGGCAACATCATACTTAATGGTAATATATTGGATGGTTTTCTTTAAAATTGGGAGTAAGGAAAGGATATTAACTCTATTGGGAGTAAGGAAAGGATATTAACTCTATTTTTATTCAAGAGGGTACTGGAAGTTCTAGCCTATACCATAGGGCAAGAAAAAGAAATTAGATATATAGACACTGAAAAAAACTGTCTTTTTCATAGGTGGTATGATACTATGCATAAAAAATTATAAAGAAACTACAAAAATTACTAGAACTAATAAAATAATCAAAGTTACAGAAAACCAGGTAATTACACAAGAAATGCTCAAAGAAGTCCTAAACATCAAAATGAAAGGTCCATATTCACCAATATAAAAACACTAGAAACTATAAAACTCAAAGGGCTTATAAAACAGTACTACAACAGAGAATACAAAGCAAGTAAGTAACAACATGATGACTGGAACAGTATCTTACATATCAATATTAACACTGAATGTAAATGTTCTAAATGCCCCATGTAAAATATATAGGTTGGCAGAATGAATAAAAAAATCAAAATCAAAATATCTGGTGCATTCAAGAAACTTAACTTCTAAATATTTTTACAGACTCAAGGTAAAGGGATGGAAAAAATATTCCATGCAAATGAAAACCAAAAGTGAGCAGAATAGCTATTTTTATATATGATAAATTGGACTTCAAATCAACAACCATTAAAAAAGGACAAAGAAAATCATCATATAATGATAGAGAGAACAATTCAACAAGAAGATATAACAATCCTAAATATGTATGCAACAAACATCAGAGCTCCCAGATTCATAAAACAAATACTACTAGAACTAAGAAAAGAGAAACAGAAACAAAAAAATAGTGTGGGAATTCAACACTCCACTGACATCACTAGATAATCATCAAAGTGGAAAGTCCACAAAGAAGCAGTAAACTTAAAAAGGACTCCAGAGCATGTGGACCTAACAGACATTTACAGAACATTTTATGCCAAAACTGCAGAATGTACATTCTTCTAATCAACACACAGAACATTCTACAAGATACACCATATCATAGGCCACAAAACAAGTCTCAATAAATTTTTAAAAATCAAAATCATATCAAGATCTTCTCAGACCACAGTGAACTAAAATAAGAAATCAACTCCAAGAAGAACTCTTATAACAGTACAATTACATGGAAATTAAACAACCTGCTCCTAAATGATCGTTGAGTTAACAATGATATCAAGACGGAAATTTTAAAAATTTTCAAAATGAATGATAACAGGAATACAAGTTATCAAAATTTCTGGGGAATAGGAAAAGCCATAATAAGAGGAAATTTTATAACAATAAATGCCTAGACCAAAAAGAAAGAAAGATCAAAAATTATTGTCATACCTCAAGGAACTATAAAAGCAGAAACAAACCAAATCAAACCTAGCATAAGAAAAGAATTTACAAAGATCAGAGCAGAACTAAATGAAATTGAAACAAACAAACAACAACAACAAAACTCACAAAGCAGCAATTAAACAAAAAGTTGATTATTTGAAAAGAGAAAGAAAACGCCCATCTCCCCAAGCTAAAATCAGTAAGAAATAGAAATCTTGAACAGACCAATGACAAGTAGTGACATTAAATTAATTACAATCAATCACCCATCATCGTCAACAACAACAGCAACAACAAAAAGCCCAGAAACAGATGGATTCACAAATGATTTCTACCAGAAGTTCAAGAAAAGCTGATACCAATATTACTGAAACCATTTCAAAAGATTGAGAGGTATGGAACCCTAATTAACTCATTCTGTGAAGCCAGTATCACCAAGATACCAAAGCCAGGAAAGGGCACAACACAAAATGGAAACTACAGGCCCATATCCCTGATAAAAACAGATGTAAAAATCCTCATGAAAGTGCTAACAAATGGAATTCAGCAGCACATCAAAAAGATAACCCACGATCAAAAAGGTTTCTTCCCAGGGGTGCTAGGATGGTTCAATATTTACAAATCAATACATGTGATTCACTACATAAACAGAATTAAAAACAAAGCCATATGATCACTTCAATAGACGCAGAAAAAGCATTTGGTAAAATCCAGCATCCCTTGATAAAAATCCTCAATAAATTAGTCACAGAACAAATATACCTCAAAATAATAAAAGCTATATATAAGAAATCCACAGCCAACTTCATACTGAATGGAGAAAGTTGAAAACATTCCCCCTAAGAACTGGAATAAGACAAGGATGTCCACTTTCACCACTTCTTTCAACATAGTACTGGAAGTCCTAGCCAGAGCAATCAACCAAGAGAATGAAATAAAGAGTATCTAAGTTAGAATAGAGGAAATCAAATTATCATCTTTGCTTGCTGACAATATGATCTTATACCTAGAAAGCCCTAAAGATTCCACCAAAAGACTCCTCAAATTGATAAATAAATTCAGCAAAGTCTCAGTTTATAAAATCAATATACAAAAATCAGTAGCATTTCTATGTATTACCAAAGCTCAAGGCGAGAGTCAAATAAAGCACTCAATAGAATTAAATATAGCTGAAAGAAAATAAAATACCTTAGAATATACTTAACAAAAGGGGTGATAGTTCTCTTCAAGGCGAACTACAAAATACTGATGAAAGAAATCATAGATAATACAAATGGGAAAACATATCATGTTCCTAGATTGGTAAAATCAACATTGTTAAAATGTACATACTGCTAAAGTGATTCACAGATTCAATAAAATTCCCATCAAAATACCAATATCATATTTCACAGATCTAGAAAAAACTCTGTGCTTCATTTGGAACCAAAATAGAATACAGACAGCCAAAGCAATCTTAAGCAAAAAGAACAAATCTGGAGGCATCACGTTACCTGACTTCAAGGCTATTGTAACTAAAACAGCATGGTATTGGAACAAAAGCAGACACATAGACCAAGGGAACAGAATAGACAACCCAGAAATAAAGCCAAATACCTACAACCAACAAATCTTCAACAAAGCAGACAAAAACCTACACCAGGGAAAGGACATCCTATTTAACAAATTACTGGGAAAAATGGATAGCCATATGCAAGAAAAGGAAACTGAATACCTATCTCTCACTACATACAAAAATTAACTCAAGATGGATTAAAAACTTAAATGTAAGGCATGAAACCATAAAAATTCTGGAAGAAAACCTAGGAAAAACTCTTCTGGACATTGTCCTAGGCAAAGAATTTATGACTAAAGCTCCAAAAGCAAATTCAACAACCACAAAAATAATTGTATGAGTCTTAGTTAAACTTAAAAGCTTCTGCACAACCACGAAAAAAATAATCAACAGAGTAAATGACATCCTTCAGAATGGGAGAAAATATGCACAAACTATACATCTGCGAAAGGAATAATATCCAGAATCTACAAAGA
>CAUYRT010079848.1:0-21766 GCA_963574885.1 Lepilemur ruficaudatus | reverse complement strand
GTGGTTTTGATTTGCATTTCCCTGATAATTAGAGATGTTGAGTATTTTTTCATGTGTTTTTTGGCCATTTGTCATCTTTCGAAAAGTTTCTGTTCATGTCCTTTCCCCACTTTTTAATGGGGTTGTTTGATCTTTTTCTTGTTGATTTTCCTGAGTTCTATATAGATTCCATTTATCAGCCCTTTATCAGATGTGTAGTATGTGAATATTTTCTCCAATTCTGTAGGTTGTCTGTTAGCTCTGATGATAGTTTCCTTGCATTCATTCATTCAACAATATTGAATGCTTAATATTATCAGATTCTGTTCTAAGTGCTGATGTTATAGGAATGAAAATTGACCAAAAATCAGATAGTTTATCTACTTTGATACTTGTTGACCTCTTGTAGCTTTTAATGCACTACAGTATATCCCAGTTATTAAAAGCACCAATTTTCTAGCCTTCTCATGCTTGGGAAACGTGTAGGCATACTTGTACTTGTTTCCAAGAAATATGATGGTTTTAAGCTTATACTAAATGAAACATAGATAACACATGCTTGAGAATTTCTAATAACAGCCTTCTCTGTATACACAACTATCCTATTGGCTTCAGATGAACAAATGTGTAAGAATTATTTCTATGCTTAGCTTTATTTTTAGTTACTGTTTACATTCTAGACAATAGCTGAGGAATTTAAAAAGAGTTAACAGAAAGATTTCTAGAAGGTCCTGTCAAGGAGTAGTTTAGGTTGTGATAGAATGTGGCCCCATGAAAACACCAAAATAAGTATTACTGTCTATAAATAAATAGCTATATAATTAGTCCATCATATTCAGGAAAGCACCACATTAGTTTGTGGAGGTACTGTAGCTTACGAGTTGAAGATGTGGGCTTTGTAGTCAAATTAACTAGGGTTTGATTCCTATCATAGCCCCTTAACAGCATTTTGACTGGCTTTGAACAAATAAATTATTTTTCTTTAACGTCTAATTCACAGGGTTGTTTTGAAGATTAGATGATAGAAAGTACCTAAAATGGCACATTTTAGGTACAAAAGACCTGAAAAATGGTAACTAATATTATTATAACCCAATAAAGATGTAACTATGACATTTAAAGTAAAGGTTAAGTTGTTTTTTTCTGCATAAACCCCATGAAAAACTCAATTCAAATTCGCCTACGGTCAAAGAAATTTGACAAACTTCATTCTATATATGCTGTATAAAATCCATAAAGTACATTAGCTTACTAAAACCTCCAAGAAGTCCTATTGTAAAGAAACAAGTTTGACATCTCTAACAGAACATTTCCTAAACTTATATGAACAAGGAACACTTTTGAATCTAAGACTTTGGAAGAACACATTCTGGAAAACATTGGACACAGAGCACAGGATGATGAATTTGCTATAAAATAAAATATGTAAGAGAACTTATACTAGGGCTATTCAAGGTATACTTTACTATCACATAAAAGAGATGGTGATAAGGGAATGATTGTTGTATATTCAAGCTTTTAAGCTAATGCAGTGATCATTATACCAGTTCCCAATATAGCCTAGTGTTAAGTATGCAAAAAGATATTTGATGCTAATTTTTTTTCTAAATCTTCCTCTTTTGCTCACTTGCAGCACATTAGTGTGAAAACTGAGTTAAGGGGGAAGACGTGTTACAGTTTGTGTGTGTGTGTTTTTTGTGTGTATCTATTCAAATTTCATAGCAGGTCATTTTTGTTTTTGTTACTAAACTTTTTACTTTGAAATGATTTTAGATTTATAGAAGAGTTGTAAAGACAGTACAGAGAGATCCCATGTACCCTTCATCCAGTTTCCCCTAATGTTCGCATCTTGTATTACCATCATGATACATTTTATAAACTAATAAACCAACATTGATACATTATTATCAGTGAAACTCTAGACTCTATTGACAAGTGTTTCTACAGATTTCCATTTTTCTTTTCCAGGATCCAATACATATAGAACACTACATTACATTTAGTCATTTTTTCTCTTTATTCTCCTTCAATCTTTGGCAGTTCCTCAGTCTTTCCTTATTTTCTGTGATCTTGACAGTTTTAAATACCACTGGTCAGTTATTTTGTGAAACATTCCTTGACTTGGGTTTGTTTGATGTTTTTCTCAGGATTAGACAAGGGTTAGAGATCTTTAGGAAGAGTGCCACAGAAGTAAATTACCTTTCTTACTGCATCCTATCAGGTATTACTTGGTATCAACGTGACATCACTATTGATGTTAACCTTGGTCACTTGTTTAAGGTGGTGTATCTCTGCTATAAAGTTACTATTTTTCCCATTTCATACTTTACTTTATGGAAGTGAGTCACCATACAGCCCATATGCAAGGAGAGGGAAATTAAGCTTCATTCTTTGAAGAGGAGTTTCAAAGAAATTGTGGACTTATGTTAAAATCCACCATGGTAACTATTACAAATTCAGGGGAAGATATTTTTAAAATTTTTATTTTTACTTCTTTTTGATTTTTTTTATTTTTAATTGACAATAATTGTATATATTTATGAAGGGGGAAGATTTTTTGAGGCTATGAAAATATCATGTCTCTCCTTAAAATATCCCCCACTACTTTTAGTATCCATCAGTTGATTTTACCTAGGGCAATTAATATTCTGGTATTCAATTGTGATTTTTTATTTTCTTCATTCCTTCCACATTTATTAATTGTAATTATTCATTAAGGATATTTTTCCCTTATCCAAAATTTATTTATGGATTCAATTATTTTTTTGTATTGGTATGGATTCATGGATTTTTTCTTATTTTTTGCTTCACAATCTTGTACTAATGTTATTTACTTTGCTGATTCAATTTTTCCAGGTTTATCCATTGGGAACTATTTCAAGTTGCCTCCTTTTGGCCTTTTGATATGTTTCCATTCTTTTTCTAAAAAAAAAAACACTTTATAATTTTCTGGTACTGTAAGATTATCATCTTGTATTTTATCAGCCTAAGCTATTACTCCAAGGTTAATCATTTTAGACAGATCATTTTTAATGGTTTAGGCCAAGGGCCAGCAAACCTTTTCTGTAAAGGTCCAGACAATAAATATTTTAGGTTTTATGAGCCATACAATCTCTGTCACAACTACTCAACTCTGCTACTATAGCACAAAAGTAGTGCTGTTTTCAATAAATTTTATTTACAAAAACAAGCAGAGGGTCAGATTTGGTCCATGGGCCATAGTTTACCTAATGCTTGGTTTAGATATCAGAAAGTTTAAAGTCAAAGTGGAAAAGGCAGTCATTGGAAAGACCTGCTGAAAATTAGGTAAGTTGCATTTGTAATCTTAAAACCAAAAAGCCTGTCATTTTCCTTCCCTTTTTCTCATCCTTCTACTATTCCCATCACATGTATGTTACAATTTTTGTAGTTGTCCCACAGTCCTTGGGTATTCTTTTCTGGTTTATTTTCAATTTTTATCTTTTTTTTGACAAATTTATTGAGGTATAATTTACATTCCATGCCATTACTCCATTTTAAGTGAACAATTAAATGATTTTTAGTAAATTTACCAAGTTGTACAGCTATTCATATAAATCGGTTTTATATTGATGTCCTCAAAATCAGATATTCTTCCCTAAGCCATGTGCAATGTACTAATAAGCCCATCAAAGACATTCTTAACTTCTGTTACAGTGTTTTTGCTCTTTAGCATTTTTTCGTTGTTGTTGTTGTTGATTCATAGGATTTCCATCTCTTTGCTTAATGTTCTTGCATGCTATCTATTTTACCCATTAGAGCCCTTTGGATATTAATCATAGTTATTTTAAATTCTTGGTCTCATAATTCCAACACACCTGCCATCTTTGGTTCTGATGTTTCCTCTTTCTCTTTAAGTTGTGTGTGTTTTTTTCTTTTTTGATTATCAGTATACCTTGTAAATTTTTCTTGGTATGCAGACATGATGTTCCTGGTTAAAAAAAAAAAAAAAAACCTCTATAAATAGTCCTTTAGTAATGGGAGGAGTGGAGCTAGGGGAAGCATTCTATAGTACTGTGTTGAGGTCCCAGTATTTTAATGAGCCTGTGTCTCTGGACTGTGAACTTTAAAGGTATTTCTCAGAGTTTTGTTTTCTGCCCCTTTACATGGGACAGGATGGGTAGAATGGGCTAGAGTTATGTATTCCCTTCCCCAGGATCAATTAGGCTCTGATAATATCAGAGAACGTTAGACTCTGGTTAACCAGTTTCTCCTGAGGGTAGGCTTTATTAAGAATGGAATGCTCTGTCATATCCCAAAATGATTCCTTTTCCCCTCACCCTGCCAAAAGCACAAGGGGATTTTTTCTTTAATATTTCCTGCAAGAACCTGCTAGGGCTCCTCGAGGTAAAACTCACATAAGTGAGGGAGCCCCACATAATCGGTCTTCCTAGAGTTTTTAACTCTTACAATTGTCCACACGGTGCCCCCAGCAATTACAGTTCAGGTTTTCCTACCCTGATACTGGTTCCTGCAGTGGCTTCTGATTTTGAGTCGCTGCTCCAGTAAGCAGTGACTCCCTGTATTTGTCTGTCTCTCCAATCTTAGGGGAAGCGGTTTGACCTGTCTCTGCACTTTTCTTATAAATACAAGAAGTGCTGATTTCTCAGTCTGTTTAGCTTTGTACTTGTTGCTAGGATGGAGTAGTGAAGTCCAAGCTCCTTATATGTGGAGCTGGAAACTGCTCGAATCTGTCTATATTAAAAATATAATTTAGCTAAATATTTTTGCCATGTCTTTTTTTTTTTTTTTTTTTTTTTTTTGAGACAGAGTCTAATTCTTTTGCCCGGGCTAGAGTGCTGTGGCATTAGCCCAGCTCACAGCAACCTCAAACTCCTGGGCTCAAGCAATCCTTCTGCCTCAGCCTTCCGAGTAGCTGGGACTACAGGCATGAGCCACCATTCCCGGCTAATTTTTTTCTATTTAGTTTTACTTGGCCAATTAATTTCTCTCTATTTTTAGTAGAGATGGGGTCTCGCTCTTGCTCAGGCTGGTTTTGAACTCCTGATCTTGAGCGATCTGCCAGCCTTGGCCTCCCAGAGTGCTAGGATTACAGGCGTGAGCCACCGCCCCGGCCTGCCATGTTTATTTTATTTGTACAAAATATGTGAATGTACTATACTCCAACCCACTCTTCAATACTTCTACCATCTCAAATCCCACTTACTTTAGAAATTCTAATCTACCTATGCCTTGTTGCCTTCCTTAGATGTTTCAATGCACAGATATTGTTTAACCCTCTGTAAATGTATATGGCATATTTTTGAATGACTTGCTTGGAACTAATTTTTTAATTTAATTTAATTTATTTATTTTTCATTTCATAATATTACAGGGGTACAAACACTTTGCTTACATATACTGCCTCTGCACCGCCCAAGTCACAGCTACAAATGGGCACTTATCTAATGGAGAAAATATTTCTTAAAAATGTTTAATTTGCTCAAGTGTATTTTTATTATAAGCACTCTCACAGTTATGATCATAAATTTATGACTATATGCCCTTCATGCTGAAATTATAAAGTTTTCAACTGTTAGAAGTCAGTTAATTAAACATGGTGTAAATATTTTAGTCTTTCTACCAAAGTGAACTGAATGGCACTTTCAGGCTGATACCATTATAGTTATGACTTCAGATTTGTCCGCATTAAATAAAATTCTATGATAAGCATTTGTTCAGGAAGAGATATATTTCCACTTTGTATATAAAAGGCTTAAATTAGGCATGATATCAGAGTTTTCTTTGTGAAAAGAACAATAGAATTATAATGTTGGAAAGGATTACAGAGTCATGAGGTCCAATCCTTCATTGAATGAATGCCTCACAGCATTTATGAAATGGATTAAAGGAAGTGAGCATTTATTGAGCCTTATGTGGGACACAATATTCTTTTTAAAATGTGTCACCCAGTGCCATTAGCTATTCCTTCAGGCTTTATCATATCCAGATTTAATAATAATAAAATATTGCATGTCTTCATTCAAATTGATGATGCAAATATTCTCTAGGACTGATAACTCAGTTCTAGAAATATCCCGCTAGTCTGGAATAGATCCATTCGTCATTGAGTATAGTGGTTGTACCAGCAATAGCTCCATGTCAAGCAGTATTATGTCATGATAGAGAACAGTCTCTAAAGTCTTAAATTCAGGCTTCAGGACTTGGCTATATCACTTACTAGCTCTATATATGACTATGTGCAAGTAATTGCTGCTTTTTGTACCTCAGTTTCCTCATCTGTAAAACTGGGACAAGAGTAATGCTTGTCTAATAGAGATGTGATAATTAAATAAATCAGTGAAGTAAATACCTAACAAATACCATGGCGAATAGTAGAGCCCGCAATATGTGTTAGCTATTGCTATTTGTCATGAAGCCTATGTTTATCAGTCTTCCCTATTCAGAGATCACGATAATCAATGTCCAATGCCTTGTAGAAATCTTGATTAACTACGTATATCACTTATAAGGATCTTTGTGTACAAGAAACAGACATGAACTCTGATTTCTTGAGCAAACAGACACTTTACTGGAAGGATATGAGGTGGGTCAGAGATTTAAAAGAAAACCTGACTAACTGGTTCTCAGAAAGAACAGAAATCAGAACATTTCCAGGAATCCAGTTTTGAGATGAGTAGCTCCTACTTCCCATTCTTATGTTTTATATTTTGAAATCAAATTCCAGAAAGAAAAAGAGAGTCTAATTTGTTTGGCTAGTATTGTTTGGCTGTCCTTGGGCTGGATAGGATGAAATACACTGATGGTCCTACTTAGCCTGCATGAGATAGTGAAGGTACAGTTTCCAAAGGAAAGGAAAAAAGGAATACTGGGCAGACAAAACTACAGATGTCTATTCTAGGAAGTCTATGACATTTTCTCATTTACTAGTCATTTTGAAAAAACTTGTGACATAAGGTTGATTTGATATGATAAGGGCAAAAAGGAAAACCCCGTCTGGCAATACTAAGTGTGCAAAGTTGAACGGTAAAGAAGCTTAGATGAATTTAATTTCAAGGCACCTCTGATTATAGGACATCTCTATTCATTATTAAGCCATAGATTACCATTTAAAAATTGCTAACCACATTTTTCATATATGAGGTCTGTCCGGAAAGTATCCAGCCATTGTTAATATAATGAGAGCAGTTTGCATGACATTGATGTAACCTGGCAGCCAAGGAGAGTGGACTGTAATGTGCATGCATGAACAGTTACAACGTCACTATGCTAGTCGGTGGGGTGCTAGATGCCGTTGAGTGAGCATGTGTACTGTGTGGCTGTCACATTCAAAATGACTGAGCATAGCAATGAATCTACATTAGACTTTGCATTAAGCTTGAACATTCCTCCACGGAAACTATTGAGATGATTCAGAAGGCTCTCAGGGATGATGCAATGAATGCAGCGCAAATAAAAGTGTGGCACAGACATTTCAAAGATGGTTGAGAATCTGTTGAAAGTGATCCACATTTTGGAAGGCCTGCAACAAAGCAGAAGACCTGAGAATGTTGAACTTGTACGGGTTTGGTTAAGAGATGCTGGGAGAACTGTGTGAGGTCCCAACATGCCTACTTTGAAGGGGACTGAGGTGTCATTGTCCTATGTTACAATGTTTCTTGTATCTTGTATCTTCTTCAATAAATGTCTCCATTTTTCATATTACATGGCTGGATACTTTCTGGACAGACCGTGTGTGTGTGTGTGTGTGTGTGTGTGTGTACACAGTTGGATAATATTTTGTAGAACTTTATTTCTTGAAAAATTCATAATTATCTTCCGTATCTCTGAAACATGAAATTATTATGGTACCGTAGTTTTCTTTTCCTTTTGTCTTCTTACACCATATCATACACTTTGTCATTAACCTCATGTGAAATCATTTGACAATCTATTTCTCACACCAGAGCTGAGAGTCTTAAGCACACAAAGAATAGAGTAAAAGTACAAAATTAAAATCTATTAAAGCAGTAGTTTAGAATGAATTTGTGATTGACTAGAGAAGCTTTACAGTATAGAGCACAGGATGCTATTTAAACTTATAATCTACTTTACAAAATAGAGAGAGAGTAGGTATTGAATACCCTCTGTGCACCAGATTCAGTGAGCTAGGAGCTTGGGAGGAGTCACTGGCAAGAAGATTTGAAGAACAGATATTTTATTTTTATTTAATACTGCCACTTAAATTCTTATTATGTAATTTTTGACAAAATTATCATTTTTTAGTTGCTAGAAATGGTGAATTATACTAAACCACTGTTCCATAAGGAATTTTTGATTAGAACCAAATACCTTTCATCTTAACTTCATTGTAGCTGTACAAGGAGTCTAGTGGAAAGAGGATAGCCTTAAGTGCCAGCCAGTCCTAGGATTCATCTTACTGTAAGACTGTAAGTTACCTAGCCTCACAGCTTCACCCATGCAAAATTGAAATAGTAATTTCTCTCTTACAATGTTGTGAGGATTGGGTTTGATATTGTATGTAAAGTATCAAACATAGGGCTTGGCACATTAAAGAAAATCACTAAATTTACTTCCCAAATGTATGTAGACTCTGGACCACTGAATAGTTAACAAATGAATCTTAAGACAAAAGTGTTGATATATTCTTTCAGTCTTAACTTTTTAACCATTGTTGTATACGATTTGCATGGCCCTTATGAAATAGTGAAGTCATTTGAACATAACCAACAAAACTGGTTTCAATAGAACTCTGAAACCAAGTACTTTCTTGAAAGTGAAAGGATTTTCTATTTAGCTCATATAGGCCACAATGATGCTTAGGAAAGGAAATTTCAATCTTCCATACTAGTTATTGGCAAAACTTTTCTTTGTACTAGTAATTTTAGGTTTTCATTAAAAAAATACAGCATGTTGATTCTTTCTTCTTGCCTTTGTCATAACCATTTATAGAACCTATCCTCTACACTATGAATCATGCATTTTCTGTTACTGTCTTTAAACACATTTCATATTTTTCTTAAAATATTTCCATTAAAAGTACTCAAAATTCTGTATATATGCTCCACAATATAATAGTATAAATTAATCTTTTAAAAAGGTTTAAGCTTACATGTTTTGAACAGAAATGAGAATGATAGTGCTTTGTTTCCAGATGTAGAAGGCTTATAGGCATTATTTTAATAGCAGGAAGAAAATGTTGATTAGATATGGAGTGTATGCCAGCTACAGAAATTTTTTTTGGCAAATTTATTGAAGTATAATTTACATTCCATGCCTTTATTCCATTTTAAGTGAACATTTAAATGATTTTTAGTAAATTTACCAAGTTGTACAGCTATTCACATAAATCAGTTTTAGAAGATTTCCTTCCCCCTACAAAGTCCCCTAATTCCCATCCCCAACTACATTTCAATCATGCCCCTCCCCATCACAATGCTCTCCACACCTCAACTGTGGGTCTACCTCCCCAACCCCTGAAACCCTGGTGTACACCACCACCATTTGAGCACCCTAGTGTTTATCAGTCAGTACCAATTTGATGGCGAGTACATGTGGAGCCCATTTTTCTGGTCTTGTGTCACCTCACTTGGAATAATGGGCTGGAGATGAATCTAAGATAATAAAAGAATTTGAAAAATTATTTTTATGAAACTGATGTAGAAACCATATTAAACACATACCATTTTAGTGTCTTAGAAACAAAACATTTGAACCATAATTACTTTGTCACCATGAACTTTGTTAGAAGCTGATTCATAAGACAAGAATTCTAAAACATATGCCATCTTTCTCAATTTCATGTTCTACTTCATCTGTTGGTGTTACATTAAATAATCTCCCACCAAAATAGTATATACTGTTAAAATCTCTCAATTTTAGGTAATAATCAAACATTGTTCAGTATATATACACGTTTTATTGTAAACTACATTATGTTCTAGATATTTTAACAGATATCAAAGTGTAAAAAAGAATAAGTATTATAATTGAGGTAAAAATAAAATGTTATAGGAATGTAGAATAAGAAGAGATTGATTTAAACTGACAAAAAGTGTCATGAAAATTGTGATATTTTAGCTGAATTTTGAAGTTTGAGTATGTTTTTTGTAGCATTGAATACTAGGCATGAAATTGTATAAAGTGATGGATAAAGAGATCATTGTGGCCAGAACACAGGTAACATAGAAGGATATATTGGAAAATGAGACTGGAAAGTTTGTAGGGCCAGGACACCCTGAATGCTTTGCTAAAGAGTGTGGACATAATCCCCTACATAGTGGAAAGACTCACAATATTTCTGAGCTCATTAGTGGCATAATCTTACCTGTTGAGAATAAACCTACCAAAGATAATGGAGAAAACAGAAGCAGCATTGGGAGATTTGGTAGCACTCTGGGCAAGAGTTAACAAAGGCATGAAGTATGACTATGGATAGGAAAGAAAAGAGATATGAAAGACATTGTGAAAGTATGATTATAAGATCTCAAAATTGTTTGATTGTGAGGTGAAAGGAATGAGTTAAAAATGTTTGTTAGGTTTCTAATATAAGTGATTTTGAAGGTGAGAAACCAATGAATCAGGATTGGGAGCACAGGAGGAGGAACAGGTTTGGTGACTCAGATAAGTTTTGTATTAGAAATGTCAGGTTTAAGATCCTAGTGGGATATTCACAGGAGACACATGCCAAGCCATATGTTGAGAATGAGTCTGGAGCTTGAAAGAGGCAGCAGGGCCAGAATTATAGAGGTGGTAGTCATCAGCCTGTATGTGATAATGCTATTATGAATGACATGGAAAAAGTTTTGAAAGTGAGAAAATCAGGAAGAAATAGAATTCCTGAACAGACGAATATCAAGTACCGAAATTGAAGCAGCAATAAAAAAAAAATCTTCCAATAAAAAGAAAGTCCAGGTCAGATGGTTTCCAGGCCTACAAAGAAGAAGTGAAACCTACCTTTCAGAAATTACTCCATAGCATTGAGAATGAAGGAGTCCTCCCCAAAATGTTTTACAAAGCCAAAATCACATTGAGATCAAAGTCAGGAATGGATGCAACAAAAAAAATAAAACTGCATACCAGTAAGTCTTATGAATATAGATGCAAAAATTGTCAATAAAATCCTAGCAAACAGAATTCAGCTGTTCATTAGTAAAATAATTTATCATGACCAAGGGAGCTTCATCCCAGAGATGCAGGGATGGTTCAACATACACAAATCTATAAATGTAATTCACCACATAAATAGAAGTAAAAACAAAGACTATATGATTCTCTCAATAAATGCAGAAACACCATTTGAAAAAATACAGCACCTTTTTATGATAAGAAAGCTTAACACAATAGGCATAGACAGGTCTTACCTTCAAAATCATAAAAGCCATATATAACAAAAACACAGCCAACATTATCCCGAATGGGGAAAAATTGAAAGCATTCCTGCTTAGAACTGAAACCAAATATTTGACCCTAAATTAGAAAACACTATCTTGATTTCAGAGTTCAAAGTAAAAATTGTCCATTATACACAAGTTGCCAAAATCTGATGATTCTCTCATAGTTTCCTTATTTTTAATTATTATGGATACATAATAGTTGTATTTTTTAATAGGGTACATGTGATGCTTTGATACAGGCATATAATGCAAATTAATCAAATCAAGGTAATTGGAATATCTATCTCTTCAGATATTTATTATATGTTCACGTTAGGAACATTCCAATTCCACTCTTTTAGTTATTTTAAAGTATTCCCTAACATTCTGTTGATGATAGTCACTTTGTTGTGCTATAAAATATTGTTCATTTTATCTAACTACCTAACTATATTTTTGTACCCATTAACCATGCCCATTTTATCCCCCTCAACACTACCCTTCTTAGCCTCTGGTAACCATCATTCTACTCTCTGTTTTCATGAGATCAATTGATTTTGATATTTAGCTCTCACAAATGAGTGAGAACATGTAAGATCTGTCTTCTGTGCTTGGCTTATTTCACTTCCCATACTTCTTATATTGCCATTTTCTATTCATCATCTTCATTCTGTATTCCCTGTCTCAATGAATTACACAGACCCATTTAGTTGCCTTATCTACATACATAGAAATCATCCTTGATGGCTTTCTCTCCCTTATATTCATTTAATCACTAAGCTTGCTAATAATAGCTATTCAATATTAAATTAGTTCAGACCACCATTAACAGTCACCTGGATTACTACCTCAGTTTACTAACTCGCCTTCCTGTCTCTGATCACATAACTCCATTGCTCAATATCAATATCTCCCCATTGCTTTTAGATAAAGTGAAGATTTCTTACATGACTTACCAGGCTCTTAAATATCTGGTCCATACTTACCTTGCTAGCCATATATTCCTTTGAACACTCCCTTTTTTCCACTCTTCATCCTCCAGTTTATCTCTTCTCGACCTTTTGGCTAAGATCAAGTGTAGCATCCTCCAGTTTATGTCTACTGCCGTTTAATTGATTTGGCTCCTCTAATTTTACCTACACTCCTATACATTTATGCAAGTTAGAATATGTGTCTAGAATATGCTTCCTCTTTCCATAAAATCCATCATTCATCCGTCTAGCTAACACCTTCCCAAACTGAGCATCATTTTTATCTATTAAATTTTCCTGGCTCCCTTCCCTCCATTTCTTGGTTTGAGTTTGGATGTTTATTTATTTTATTATTTTATAATGGCCATCCTGACATGTGTAAGGTGATATTTCACTGTTTTTTTCTTTTTTATGGTGTACAAAATTATGGTTTCCTTTTTTACAATTTGATAGATTTAGGGGTACAAGTAGTTTTTGGTTACATAGATGAATTGTATAGTGCCAATGTCTAGGTTTTTGGTGTACCCATCACCTCACTAACGTACATTTTACCAGAAAGGTAGCTTTTCTTCCCTCTTCCCTCCCACTCTCCCTCCTTCTGAGTCTCCAATGTCCATTGTACCACTCTTCATGTCCCTGCATATCCATAGCTTAGCTCCCACTTATAAGTTAGAACATGTGATATTTTGTTTTCCATTTCTGCATTACTTAACTTAGGATAGTGTCCTCCAGTTCCATCCAAGTTGCTGCAAGAAAAACATTATGTCATCTTTTTTTATGTCTGAGTAATATTCCATGGTATCTATGTATCACGTTTTCTTTATCCACTCCTAGGTTGATAGGCACCTAAGTTGATTCTATATCTTTGTAATTGTGAACTGTGCTGCAATAAACAAGAGATTGCAGGTCTTTATACACAATCACTTCTTTTCCTTTGAGTAGATAACCAGTAGTAGGATTGCTGGATCGAGTGGTAGATCTACCTTTAGTTCTTTCCATACTGTTATCCATAGAATTTGTACTAATTTAAATTCCCACTAAGTGTATAAGTGTTTCTTTGCACTGCATCCATGCCAAGATCTGCTATTTTTTTGACCTTTTAATATTGGCCATTCTGATTGGTATAAGGCAGTATCTCACTGTGGTTTTGATTTGTATTTTCCTAATGATTAGTGATGTTGAATATCTTTTTGTATCCTTGCTGATCATTTGTGTTTCCTCTTTTGTGAAATTTCTTTTTTTCCTTTTTTTTCGTTTATTGAAGTATACTTTACATATCATGCCTTTACTCCATTTTAAGTGTACAATTAAATGATTTTTAGTGAATTTATCAAGATGTACAGTTAATCACATAAATCAGTTTTAGAGAAATTCCTTCCCCCTATTGAGACCCCTAATTCCCTTGCCCAACAACTTTTCAAGCATGTCCCTCCCCTCCACAGTGCCCACCACAACGCTTAGATGTGGGTTTACCCCCCACCCAATGAATCAATCACTGTGATGTTAATTTGAATTTTCTTGATCCTTAATATTATTAGGTACCTCTTCATATGGTTATCATCCAATTTGATTTTTTTGTGTGAAGTTCCATTCAAGTTTATTGTCAATTTTTAAAAATTGGCATTGTTTCTCTTTTCTTTTATTTAATCTATAGAGGTTTATTATATATTCTGAGAACTTTCATATTGTTCGTTATATGCACTGTGAATATCTACTACCACTCTGTGGCCTTCCATTAATCGTTAATGTTCTTTATGATATCTTTTGTTGAATAGAAATTTTAAATTTTAATATCTTTTAATTTATCACATTTTCCTTTATTGTGATAAAGATCTTCCCCATTATCATCTTTAAAAGACTTTTTTGTTTTGTTTTATAAATGTAGGTACTTAATCTACCTATAATTAATGTTTGTGTATGGTGTATTGGTATTCAATTGTTTTGTCCCACATATATGGTGTTCCAGCACCATTTATTTAATTTAAAAATCATTTTAATTATATTTTATCATCATTGCAACCTCTGTTCTTAATCAAATGTCCATCCATAAAGTGTAAAAATGTAACTCTCTGTGCTTTCTATTATGTCCCGTTGAGCTATGGGGCTCAATAATTAACTTACTGTCTTTATTATTACAGCTTTATAATTATCTTGATTACAAGTTTATATAGTATTGATATCTGGCAGAGCTATTTCTACCACCAAATTTTTGGCAATATTATTCTGACTATTCTTGGTCATGTATATTTTAGAATCAGTTCCTCACAAGAAAAACATTTGGGAATTTGACTGGCATTGCATTTAATCTATACATCAATTTGGATAGTTGAGTTCCTTACAAAATCAAATCTTGTAATCAGTGAATGTTGTACATCTCTCATTTATTTAGGTATCTTTAATAACTAACAATGAAGGTTTCAAGTATTTCTAAGTTTCTGTCGTGCATTTTGTAGTTATTTGATATTTTGGAGCCACATAAAATGTCTTTTAAAATTTTTAATTTTTTTGTTAGAAAGAAGAACTTTATATTGCCTTTGTATTCAGCATGCCTCAGAGCTCTAGTTTTCATGCTAATAAGTTATTTGCAGATTCGTTAGTATTTTCAAACTACAAAACCGTATCTTCTGTGGATAATGTTAGTTTTTTTTTGAAATTATTTTTATATCAAAATATTAAGGGGACACAAATGTTTTTGTTACAAGGATAGCTTTTATAATGCTTTAGTCAGGGCTATAAGTGTGCCCATCATCCAAATAGTGTTCATTGTATCTGTTAGATAGGTTTTTACCCCTCCCCTCCTGCCCCCACCGCCCTCTTGATTTCCAATGAGTTTTACTTCTTTCTCTGCCCAAATGTGCCCATCAATTATTTCCAAATTTTTAGAGAGTACATGTGGCATTTTCTCATTCTTAAGATATTTCACTTAGGATAATGGTTTCCAGTTCCATTCAAATTGGTTCAAAAGACATTAATTTATTCCTTATTATGGCTGAGTAGTACTCTGTGGTGTGTGTATGTGTATATATGTACCAAATTTTCTCAATGCACTCATGAATTTACGGGCACTTTGGTTGATTCCATATCATTGCAGTTGTGAATTGTGCTCCAATAAACATTCAGGTGCAGGTGTCTTTTTTAAAATTACGTCTTTTCATTTGGGTAGATATGCAGTAGAGCAGGAGTCCCCAACCTATGGTGAGTTGTAGAATTATTTCATTATGTCATACAATGTAATAATAACATAAATAAAGTACACAATAAATGCAATGTGTTTGAATCATCCTGAAACCACCCCCTCCTCCCTGTTCCATGGAAAAAATTGGCTTCCATGAAAACATTCTCCCCTGCCAGAAAGGTTGGGGACCACTGCAGTAGAGGGATTGCATGATTGAAAGGCAGGACTATTTTTAGATTTCTTTGAGAAATCTCTATACTGTTCCACATACAGGTTGTATTAATTTGCAGCCCCACCAACAGTATATAAGTGCTCCTATCTCTCTTCATGCATGCCAGCATCCATTATTTTTCTTGACTGAGTCTTGGGAGGTTGTGCATTTCCAGGAATTTGTCCATTTTCTCTACATTTTCTACTTTACGTGTAGAGAAATTCTCACAGTATTCATAGATGATATTTTTTACTTCTGTGGTATAAGTTGTAATATCTCCTTTTTTCATTTATGGTTGAGCTACTTTGGATAATTTATCTTCTATTTCTGGTCAATCTAGCAAGAGATTAACTTTGTTTATCTTTTCAAAGAACCCACATTTGTATAATTGATGCTTTGTATTTTTTTGTTTGTTTGTTTTCCATTTCATTTAGTTCTGCTCTTACCTTTGTTATTTTTTTTCTGCTGGCTTTGGTTTTGGTTTGCTGTTCCTTTTTTAGTTCCTTGAGATGTGATAATTTGTTAATTATGTGATAATTGTTAATTTGTGATCTTTCTGACTTTTTGATGTGGGCATTTAAGAGTATGAATTTTCTCCTTAGGAAAGCTTTTTCTGAGTTCCATAGATTCTGATAGCTTGTGTAACCTTTGTATTTCATGTCAAGGAATCTTTTGATTTCCATCTTGATTTCCTCTTTGACCCAATAATCATTCACCAGCAGGTTGTTTAATTTTCATGACCTTGTGTAGAATTGAATGCTACTCTTAGAATTTATTTATGGCTTTATTCCATTATGTTCTGAGAAGATACATGGTATAATTTTGATTGTTTTAAATTTGTTTAGACATGTTTTGTGTTCTAAAGTATGATCAATATTGGAGAATGTCCATGTATTGATCAGAAGAATATATATTCATTAGTTTTGGGGTGGAATGTTCTGTAAATGTCTGTTAGGTCCATTTGTTTTAGGGTCTCATTCAAGTTCCATGTTTATTTATTTTCTGCTTTAATGATTTGTCCAGCTCTGACAGTGGGGTGTTGAAGTCCTCAGCAATTATGATGCTACTATTTATTTCCTTGATTAGCTCTAGTAGAATTTGTTTTATGTATCTAGGAGCTCCTGTGTTAGGTGCATATATATTTAGAACTTTTATGTCTTGTTGTTGAATTGCTGCCTTTACCATTATATATAATGACCATCTTTGTCTTTCTTTACCATTGTGATATTTCAGAGAACATCAAAGTGATAATGTGGCAAGAGTCACATGAGAGAGGGGAAGAAGACTAAGACATTTATTAAAAAGGTAAGGTCATGGTAAGGCTTCGAACTTCATTGTATGTGAGTAGTATTGCCATTGGACATTTAGAGCAGAGAAATTATGTACTCTGACTTATATTTGTAAAGAATTGCCCCAGAAGTTGTGTGGAGAATAGATTATAGGAAGAAGAGGGAGAGAGAAAGAAGAGCTGTCAGAAGACTATCAAAATAATATAGGTGAGAAATGATGGTGGTTTGGACTAGGCTACTGGGAATAGAGGTAAGAATTAGGCCTAAGATTCTGAATATATTTTGAATACTTGGCCATCATGATTTCCTGACAAATTAGATGTGGGGTATGAGAAAAAGAAAGAAGTCAAGAATAACTCCAAGGTTTTTGAGCTAAAAACTTCACACACACACAAAAAAACTGACATTTACTGAGATGGAACATATACAGGAAGGATATTAGAGTGTGAGGAGATAAGAGTTCAGTTACTATATAATTATTGTAATTGTGTTTTAAATAATTTTTCTTTATCAAAAAGTTCTACAGTTTAGCTTCCTATGATTTGAATTTGTTCCCCCAAAATTTATATGTTAAAATCTTAACTTCCAAAGTCATGATATTGGGAGGTAGGGCCTTGGGGAGGTGATTAGATCAAGAAGGCAGAGAGCTCATGAATGGAACTAGTGCTTGTTTGCCTCTTTCACCATGTGAGGATGTAGGGAGAAGGCGCTGACTATGAGGAATAGGCCCACTTCAGATATCTAATCTGCTAGCACCTTGACCTTGGACATTCTGGTATCCAGAACTGTGGGAATGGATTTTTGTTATTTATAAACTACCCAGTTTATGGCATTTTACCTTCAGCAGCAGGAACTAAGACAAACTTCTGAACCAGTGTTTCTAGATCAGGAGTTGGAAACTATAGTTTGCAGGCAAAATCTGAGCTGCCATTTGTTTTTTATGGTCACAAACTAAAAAGGGTTTATATAAGTGAACACATTCACAATTGATTTGATGATTGAGAACACTAACTTTGAACCCTATTTAAGTGAACTGTACCCTCCCAAATTCTCCTTAGAATTGTATTACTGTACTTGTAACCACAGAACCAGCCAAATCTGGTACAATTTTGTGTAATAAAATGGTGAGTTGTTTTTCACTTGTCATGAACTCCCAGGTTGCAAGTTACATAACCTTAGCATGCCCAGATGATCAAAATGTACAACTGTGGGCAGAACCTAAGTGCTGGGACCAAGGAATGGGCAATGAATTAAGAAGCCATCACCTCATGGAAGGATCCATGACCTAACAAGATCATGCCTTCTGGCATCAACTAATTTCAAGATCCAATCAGATCATGCCTCATTACCTTGTGCCTATAAAACCTGCCCCAGCCCTCAGCTCAGGGATAGATGTGAGAGTTGCCTTTTGTCTCCTTGCCAGACTTACATTAAAACCTTTTTTTCCTCTCAAAAACTGATGCCATGATATTGGCTTCTATGTGTATCAAGCAGCAAGCCCATTGATTGCTTAGTAACATGCTCTTATTTTCATTATCATTATATTTTGAATTTTGTCAAATTTAAAATTTATGGAAATTTATATCCTTGATGTTGCCTCTTGGCCTGAAAGGCTGAAATATTTGTTATCTGGACATTTATAGAAAAAGTTTGCCAACCCATGTTCTAGATATTTATATGTAAGATTCTCCTGAGGGCTATGAGGAAAATGTGTATTTCTGTTCTTCAACCCATCATTACCATTGCTATATTGATTTTTTTAATTTTTAATTTTGTAGTATTATGAGTACGTAATAGTTGTATATCTTTTTAGGGTACATGTAATGTTTTGATACATGCATACAATGTGAATTAATCAAATCAGGGTAATTGGGGTATACATCACCTCAGGCATTTAACATTTCTTTGTGTTAGAAACATTCCAATTCCACTCTTTTAGTTATTTTAAAGTACACCCTGAATAATTGTTGATTATAGTCACTTCGTTGTACTATCAAATATTGTTCATCTATCTAAATCATCAGATAAATGAAAATCTAAACTAAATTACATATCATTTCACCCCAGTTAAAATGGCTTTTATCAAAAAGATAGGCAATAATGAATGCTGGTGAGGATGTGGAGAAAGGGAAACCCTCTTACGCTGTTGCTGGGAATATAAATTTGTACAACCACTATGGACAACAGCATGGAGTTTCGTCAAATAAACTAAACTTAGAACTACTATATGACCCAGCCATCCCAGTGCTGGGTATAAATGCAAAGGATGGGAAATCAGTATATCAAAAAGATATCTGCACTCCCATGTTTATTGCAGCACTATTCACAATAGCCAAGATATGGAACCAAACTAAGTGTTCCTCAAGGGAGATGAATGGATAAATAAATTATGGTACATATGCACAATGGAATATCATATAGCCACAAAAAGAATGAAATTCTTCCATTTGTAACAACATGCTACCTTGATTTTAAATCAGTAAGCCAACTGTGAGTCATGGGAATTTCGATTTTCACAAATACTCCTGGTGATTCTGATACACTTTGAACCGAATTTTGAGAAAAACAGAATTCTGACTTGTACTGAGAAGGTTTAAATTATGCCTTTTACTACATGTGGGCCTGGGTCAGTGCTTCCCCGCCAGCTTGCTGGTAAATATCACTTCATCGTAAAGATCTCTCTGGAGTGAATCACCTCAAGGACCACACTTGTCCATGGCTCATTCCACCTGTCATCATTTGTTCAATCACCTTTTCTTGGAGCACAGCCTTTCTTGGGAACCAAAGCCTTGTTTTTGGCCAAGGAGGTCTGTGGTTCCTAATTTGAGCTCATATGATAAGGAACAGGGTGTTATTCCTGGGATCCATCAGTTTGTTCTGATCTCCTTTTTTATGCCTTCTTTATTATTGTTTATATATGCATAATAGGTATATCTACATGTATCTGCCCATACATCCATACATACATTTATCTATTTATTGACCCATCCAATCATTGACAAGCACAAAGATTTTAACTTTACTATACTTAGCACTGCCCTCCACCCCAATTGCCAGGCAAATTTTGAGTTTTTAATATGTATGATCATTTGTGGCATAGTACATTTAGAAACTTACCAATGCACCTTGGAAAGAGAAAATTTGGGGACATCTGAGTACAAACAACAAAACATGGGGAGCTTTAAATCATCAAAACACTATAGCACATTTCAAAGTCATTGGTATCAGAAGTTCAGAATTAGTGATGGAATATTTTAATAAGAATTCCAAGAAATCCTGGAGCTTTTAGGTAGTGTGTGTGAAATTAAGAAATAAAAAATATCACCTTGTGAGACAACTTCAAGCATTAAATACTGACACTTTTTAATGAATTTTGATGGCGTGCCACAAGTTTATATTTCTATGGGCCAAATCTTTCCTCTTTTCTAAATCTTTCTTACATTTTCATTGTTTCTTTTGGCCAGCACTGATGGTACAACAGAGAAATGCAGCTCTTCTCTCAGAAGTGTTGTGAAGGATTTCCAGGACCTTCTTGCCCTTTGGTATCCAATCATCATTTACACATTTTTGTGTGAGTTCTCTCTCTGTGGACAATATAACTGGTATCTGAGGCACAACTGTTTTCCATTTTTTCAATTGTGAAATTCATTTCTTTGCATTCCAAAACATGTGTATTCAATTTATCTAAAATTCTTCTCTCTTTTAATAATGAATTTTCAATACTGGCTTAAGTCATTTAATACAATGCTTTTAATTATCCACTGAGCCATAATTTTGTCTTTTTAGGATTGTTTCATGTATTTAAAAGCAATTTTAATTTCATCCAGAAACCTGGGTAGATGTGAAGGATAGATAGCCCCGGCACATTAGCAAGATAAACAGTAATACCAGACAAGGCTAGCAAAATTATAGCTAGATAGGAAGAATAAGTTCTAGTGTTCTATACCACTGTAGGATGACTATAGTTAACCATAATATATTATATAGTTTCAAATAGCTAGGAGGATATTAAATGTTCCTAACACAAAGAAATAATAAATATTTGAGATGATCGATATGCTAATTACCATAATCTGATCACTAGACATTATACATACGGAAACATCCCTATGTACTTCAGGAATATGTACAATATTATTTGTCAATTTAAAGAAGAGGTTAGTGATACTCTAAAAATGTGTGATCCGAGGTCAATTAAAACACAATTCTCAAAATCTCAAGTTCTTGGCCTCAGATTACAGATGAAATTTCAAGCAAGCAATTACTTGTATTACAAACTCAGCTTAAATGATCTGTATAATAAAAATTACTATTGAGGAGGGGTTCTGGTACTGTTTTCCAGTTTATATATTACCTTAGAATATACTGAGAGGATATAGTTGTCCTTAAGCATTAAAATAGATTGCATATCTGCATATCTCACAAAATAAAGATAAAAATAGTGAAAATGACCCAGTAGTCTAAGAAAATCAGTTTGCCTAAAGGAAAACTGTCTTTCTTTTTGGACACTTAAGTAGGAGGCATACCTAATTCATACTTGTTTTTAATTCTTTCATGGTTTCCTTCACTTGTGTCAAAATATAGAATTTTCAGGCCGGGCGCGGTGGCTCACGCCTGTAATCCTAGCACTTTGGGAGGCCGAGGCGGGCGGATCGCTCAAGGTCAGGAGTTCGAAACCAGCCTGAGCAAGAGCAAGACCCTGTCTCTACTATAAATAGAAAGAAATTAATTGGACAACTAAAAATATATGTAAAAAATTAGCCGGGCATGGTGGCGCATGCCTGTAG